>VXBL01007593.1:403188-420057 GCA_013400195.1 Aramus guarauna | reverse complement strand
AGCAGCGCCCTGGGAGACCCGGCGCCCACCAGTTATCCCAGTTATCATCCCCAGGGTCCTGGGGCACCCCGGCACCTGCCACCTGTGGCCCCCGCCGCCGTCCCCACCGCGGGAGACCCCCGAGCGCGGCAGCTCCGCTGCGGCCTCCCCTCACGGCAGCCAACGGCCAGAAATACTGCTGAGCATCTGCACGGCTAAGCACTGCTCAGGAAGTGAATTACTACTTAATTACACAAAATGATGAAGAAATTTATTTTCAGAGTCTTGTCTGATGTAAATTCCCAACACCGTGACGTTATTCTCCCTGGGAAGGGGAGCGGCTGCCGTGCCGGGGCTTGTGCCGGCACCAGGACGCAGATTGGCACAGTTTGCTGCAACGGGGCTGTGGGCTGCAAACAGCCGTGCCGGGGGGTCCCCGCGTCCCCGCTGTCCCCAGCCGCACCAGGAACACGCGGGGGACGGATGTGCGTGATGGCTCTGGGCCAAATAACTCATCCCATCCCCAGGGCAAACAGCCTGTAATCGTCACCGGTGTTTCAGAACCAGCAGCACCAGCTATTGCCGTGGTGGAGGTGAAATTTAAGGCAGAAAAGCTCCGGTGCTCCCAAGGGAAAAGGGCTGCTGCGGGCAATGTGCGCCCAGAAAGCCACCCGTGTCCTGGGCTGCGTGTCCAGCAGCGTGAGCAGCAGGTCGAGGGAGGGGATTCTGCCCCTCTGCTCCGCTCTGCTGAGACCCCCCTGCAGTGCTGCGTCCAGCTCGGGGGTCCCCAGGACAAGAAGGACACGGAGCTGTTGGAGCCAGGCCAGAGGAGGCCACGGAGATGATGCGAGGGCTGGAGCACCTCTGCTCTGGAGACAGGCTGAGAGAGTTGGGGTGGTTCAGCCTGGAGAAGAGAAGGCTGCGGGGAGACCTTAGAGCCCCTTCCAGTCCCTGCAGGGGCTCCAGGAAAGCTGGAGAGGGGCTGGTGACAAGGGCAGGGAGGGACAGGCCAAGGGGAATGGCCTGAAGCTGCAGGAGGGGAGATGGAGCTGAGATGTGAGGCAGCAATCCTTCCCTGTGAGGGTGCTGAGGCCCTGGCCCAGGGTGCCCAGAGAAGCTGTGGCTGCCCCTGGCTCCCTGGCAGTGTCCAAGGCCAGGTTGGATGGGGCTTTGGGCAACCTGGGCTAGTGGAGGGTGTCCCTGGCCATGGCAGGGGTGGCACTGGGTGGGCTGGGAGGTCCCTGCCCACCCCAAACCACTCGGTCGCTCTGGGGTTCTGTACGTGCCGCAGTAGGCAGGGACAGAGCAGGGGCTGGGGGGCAGAGGGCTGCGTCCTCCCCGTCCCTCGTGGAGAGTGAAGCCAAGGGGTGAAACTCAGCCCGTCCTGCTGAGGACCCGCAGCCCTGCACTCCTGATGGCCGCTTTCCAGCCATGGTGAGAAACTTCTGCTCTGTGTCTCCGATTTCCCTCTCCCAGCAAGGTGCTGAGCTTCCCCTGTGTTTGGTTTTGTGATTTTTTTCTCTTGTTAAACCTCCCTTGTCATTATTCCAGCTCATTTCTTTCGCTCTCTGTCCCAGGGAGGTGTCCCATGGCAGCGGGACCGGGCAGGGCCCATCTCCACGTGGGCAGCCCAGCGGTCAGGGGGACCTGGCGAAGCTGGAGGGACGTGTGGGGCTGCGGGGCCGGGCTGGCCCCGCTTGGATGTGGCCAGCTCCAGCGTGGAAACTCCGGATCTGGGGCGGGCCAGGAGCTGGAGAAGTACCCAGCACCATCCCAGGCACCATCCGTCTCCCTGCCCAGCTTCAACCCGGGAAGACGAGGAGTGGAGCTCCCTGGGCTTCGTTAACCGTGCCCACGGCGAGCGGGGACCCAGACCCATCCTTCCGGCTCTCCCAGGAAACGTCACCAGACGCCGGCAGCGGGAGCCGGCAGGTGACAGAGCTCACGTGGGGTCCTGCCCAAAAAGACGTTCCTGCAGCCAGTGGGAGCTTCAAACCAACCAGTTTGGAAGCTGGGCATAGAAATGAAGGCGGCGGTGGGCGACGGCAGAGGCCGGGGGCTGCGGCGGTGGCAGCGGGGGCTGCGGTGCCCTTGTGCCCGCCGGGCTCGGCACTCGCCAGCTGCACCGCAGGGGTTTTCACGGGGGGGGTAGGGTGCCCAGTAGGAAGGGTTTGGGCACAGCACCCACCCTGTGCCCACCCAGCTGCTCTCAGGCTCCCGCAAGGTGCCGGGAGCTGCTCCGGGTGCTCCAGGATGGCCGGAGCAGAGCTCGGGATGGTGGGGCACATCCTGAGCAAGGTGGGCCCCTGGGGAAGAGGGGCTGGGGGGGGGGCAGCACCCCTACCCCCTCTCCCTGCCCGGGACCCCCCCGACCTTCCGCAGGAGCCCTCGGGGCTCCCCGCTCTCCTGCCAGCTCTGACGCCCTCCCGCCTGCTGGCCGTTGCCACCGTTAAAATAAATCGACAAAATAAACCTAATTTGGACCGTAACCGTATTTTCTGAATATGAAAGGCCGAGTCCTGCAGTCAATAAGCAGCAGAGTCCCCAAGGGCTCTTGCTGCCGAGGAAGAATCGAGCCATCGCTATGCTAACAAGTATATTAGCTAATGAAAACAGTATTTAAAATAATCACAATATTTCTTTATTTGCATGTAAAGATGACATAATAAAAGATAATTAGCAGCATGTGAAGCAGTTCTACTACTCAATTTTCTCAGTTTAGCTAATTAATTATCTTAGTAAAATGCATCATTATGACTAATTTTAGAAAATCTAGCAGCTGCAAGGTCATAGTGGGAACAATTTCAATTTGTAATTGGAAGAAACATGAAAGTGAGTCAGATAATCTTTTATTAGATAATAATAATAATAATGAATCACATGGGCACATATATTAAGTACTTTAAGAGGCAGAAAATGCACTGAATCATTTAATAATGTCATCAAACGTGCTTCCATCACGGGCTGTTGGGGGAGCGTGGGGACCCTCGGCCCCGCCACGTGCCCCGGCGCCCTGGGGAAGCCTCTGTGGGGCTGCGGGTGGGTCACCCCCGAGGGGCTGCGGGTGGGTCACCCCCGAGGGGCTGCTCTGTGCCCCCCCGGGCCCAGCCCGTGCCTGCGGGGCCTGTCGCAGGGGCCCACCCTCCGCCGGGGTGGCCGTGGGCGCTGGCCTGGGCCCCTCTGCCTGGCTGCGGGCAGAGCACCCCAGGGCTCACAGGGGGGCCGGGGCGGTGGGACGCCCCAGCGTGAGGGGGGAGGAAGGGCGCGTGCCGACGGATGACGTCTCTCGGCGGGGATGCCGCTGGGGATGCGGGACGTGGGCACAGCGGCACGGGGGGATCAAAGCCCGGTGTGGGGCCGGGGCCGCGGCAAGGGGAGGGGAGCACGGGCCCCCTGTGCCAGTGTCTGTCAGACCCACGTGCGGGCCCCGTACCCCCGGCCCCCCCGGGACACCCCTGCTGCTGCCGGGGCTCTGCCCGGCGGGGGGGAGCGGCTTTACCGCCCAAAAGCAGTCTGAGCCCCGGAGCCGGCCAAGGTGNGGGGGGGGGGCAGCACCCCTACCCCCTCTCCCTGCCCGGGACCCCCCCGACCTTCCGCAGGAGCCCTCGGTGCTCCCGGCTCTCCTGCCAGCTCTGACGCCCTCCCGCCTGCTGGCCGTTGCCACCGTTAAAATAAATCGACAAAATAAACCTAATTTGGACCGTAACCGTATTTTCTGAATACGAAAGGCCGAGTCCTGCAGTCAATAAGCAGCAGAGTCCCCAAGGGCTCTTGCTGCCGAGGAAGAATCGAGCCATCGCTATGCTAACAAGTATATTAGCTAATGAAAACAGTATTTAAAATAATCACAATATTTCTTTATTTGCATGTAAAGATGACATAATAAAAGATAATTAGCAGCATGTGAAGCAGTTCTACTACTCAATTTTCTCAGTTTAGCTAATTAATTATCTTAGTAAAATGCATCATTATGACTAATTTTAGAAAATCTAGCAGCTGCAAGGTCATAGTGGGAACAATTTCAATTTGTAATTGGAAGAAACATGAAAGTGAGTCAGATAATCTTTTATTAGATAATAATAATAATAATGAATCACATGGGCACATATATTAAGTACTTTAAGAGGCAGAAAATGCACTGAATCATTTAATAATGTCATCAAACGTGCTTCCATCACGGGCTGTTGGGGGAGCGTGGGGACCCTCGGCCCCGCCACGTGCCCCGGCGCCCTGGGGAAGCCTCTGTGGGGCTGCGGGTGGGTCACCCCCGAGGGGCTGCGGGTGGGTCACCCCCGAGGGGCTGCTCTGTGCCCCCCCGGGCCCAGCCCGTGCCTGCGGGGCCTGTCGCAGGGGCCCACCCTCCGCCGGGGTGGCCGTGGGCGCTGGCCTGGGCCCCTCTGCCTGGCTGCGGGCAGAGCACCCCAGGGCTCACAGGGGGGCCGGGGCGGTGGGACGCCCCAGCGTGAGGGGGGAGGAAGGGCGCGTGCCGACGGATGACGTCTCTCGGCGGGGATGCCGCTGGGGATGCGGGACGTGGGCACAGCGGCACGGGGGGATCAAAGCCCGGTGTGGGGCCGGGGCCGCGGCAAGGGGAGGGGAGCACGGGACCCCTGTGCCAGTGTCTGTCAGACCCACGTGCGGGCCCCGTACCCCCGGCCCCCCCGGGACACCCCTGCTGCTGCCGGGGCTCTGCCCGGCGGGGGGGAGCGGCTTTACCGCCCAAAAGCAGTCTGAGCCCCGGAGCCGGCCAAGGTGGTGGTGCAGATGCACCGCGGCCCGTCCCATCCGACCAGCACCGCTCCGGGGCAGCCCCGCGAGCCTTTCCCTCTGGGCCAGGATGAACTGGCCCATCTCCGCCTTTCCCAGTTAAAACCTTTGTAAGGAAATCTGGCGTGAGCCCCAGGGCCGCGGTGCGTCACCTCTTCCCATCACAGCCCCGGCGGGGTTCATGGCCGAGCTGGGCTCCCGGCTGCGGGGCAGGCGTTTCTGATCCAGCGCGTACAATAAAGCAGAAAATATCGCTGCTCTCGCAGGGGGCAGAAAGCAGGTTTCAACCTCACGTGCGCCCAGGGAGCCTCCGCCCAGCTCCCCTCGGCTGCCGCCGTGCCCTGGGTGCTGCCCGCAGCTTCTGGGGGTGCGCTGGGAGCGAGGGCCTCCCCCGGAGCAGCACACAGCCCTGCGGTTGCCCCGGGCCGAAAGCCAGGGCTGGGACCCGAGGGATGCTCCTGGTTGCCACGGCAACGCGCTGCCCTCCTCCATGATGCCGTGATGGGGCCCGTTGTCACGGCGATGACCCACCCCACAGCCCTGGGACGTCCCAACGTGGCACTGGCGCAGCCCAGGGACGTCCCTCCGATGTGGCCCAGGGACACGTGGGTGGCACCGACACGGTCCGGGGATGCTCGGGCAACACGGGCACAGCCCAGGGACACCCCGCCAGCATCTGCCTGGCCTGGGGACACCCCATCGACACCCGCGCTCCCGGGGGACGCCCCGTTGGCACCCACCACCGAAGTGGGTGCGCTGGAGAATGCCCGCAGCCACGGCTCAACCCAGCTCCACCTTCGGCCTCTTACCCCCCCGACAGACACGTGTTCACTGCCAGCACCCAAATGGTATTTTCTCAGCTTAAAGCAGTAACTAAATTACATTTCACCCTGGAAAACTATTTGTAATGCAATTTGGCTCCATTTGTGGTCAGAATTAGCCATGCTGGGGCAAGAAAAGCCGGTGTATCGGGCATCGGCCTGCGGTGCTTCTGCTTCTGCTCAGCAAGTTTATCGGAACTGAGCTGAGGAAGAGGATGGCGGAGGGTGCTGGGGATGAGACGTCTCTTGTGCACCCCCGTGGCAGAGCCCCCAGGCCCCTCTGCTCCCCCAGGCTGGGCAGGACACAGGGCGCAAGATGGCGGCAGGGTGCTGCCAGCTGCTGGCACCCCACACAGCAACTCCCCGCCATTAACGGCGAATTAGAAATTAATTCTCATTTCTGGCCATGGCCGAGGGCGAGACCAACTGTCCCCGGGCTGCTCCGCACTGCGGCCCATCCCCGGATTCGCTACTCCCGTTTTTACCGCAATGGCCTGCCCCGGCGCTACAGCAGGTTCACGACTGTTTACGGCCTCGGCCTCAAATACCTTCGGTGCACGGGAGGAGCTTTAATAAAAAAAGGGTCCCCAAAGAGCTGCTGGGTGCTGCTCCCAGGCGCCTCATGCCCCGAGGAAGCCGGGCGGCGGCGGAGCCCCCTGAGCTGCCCTTGAGCTCCCGGCCCTGCCCACGCAGCCCCCGCACGCCCAACGCTTCCATTGCTGGGGGCTCTGCCGATGAAAAGGCACTTTCCATCCCAGACACTTAATTGAGCTTTCCAGCCTCCCGAAACAGCCCAGCGGTGACCAGTCTCCCCCAGTACCGCTCCCCCGAAGGGCTCCCCGACCAGCCCCCATGCCTGCTGGGACCCCTCGGGGCTGCTGTTTGGGACGGGGCCGAGGGACCGGGGGTGCCACCCCCCTCCCACCAGCAGCGCCGGGGCGGTGTGTGGGCTCGCAGGTCCCAGCGGGAGGGTTCGGAGGCTGCTGCAGCGCAGGGTCGGGCTCCGAAGCCGAGGGCGTCCCCGTACTCACCAGCGCAGCTCAGGGTGGGGAGACACATCTAACGCCTAGCCCGAGGCTATCAGCATATTTAGCAATAAAACGGGGGGAAAAGAGGGGGCTGGCAGTAGTTTGGGGTGACAAGCGCCGGTGCAGGATGAGCCCGTGGCCCCCCCAGGAGCAGCCTGTGGCAGGAGGGATTCGGGCCGCTGGCTGACCTGCCACCAGACCACCTGCACTTCACTTCGAGGGCAAGTTCATTCATTCAGGGACAAAGAGCTCGTCCGCTTTGGGCTGAAACCCCCGTGTTACGGGAACCGCAGCAAAGGAAAGGATTTCTGAAGAGCAGCAGACACCAGTGGAAGAGCAGCTCCCAGTGCAGCTGAAGCAGAGCCAGAGATTGCACTCTGCAAAAGGAAAGCTGCGGAAAAGCCGCCAGGAGAGCAATGGGGAGAGGCCCGTGGCGAGCGAGAAGCCCGCAGCAGCGGCAGGACGCTTGGCAAGGAGAGCCAAGGATGGACCGCTCTGCTCAGCGCCTTTTGCTTCCTTTGTGGGGAAGGAGAAAGCATCAGGCCTCCAGAACCAGCCCCAGAAAGCCCTCTCTGCTACTGGCCCTACACTTGGGGACTGCAGAGGAAGATATTTAACTATTTGTCACTTATTTCTGTGATTCTTCAGAGATCAGCGTGGGACCTGCCCTAAGCTTCTCTGGAAGCAACGTGGTGAGGGGCCGGGGGTGGCCCAGGGCAGGGGGCACCCGCTGCAGCCATCCAAGAGGGAGCCGGCGGGAAACCCAACGTTTGCATCACCCAGGCTGAGGTTCCTGGAATGGTCAGGTCAGCAGGTTTGTTCTGGCCCTCAGGAGAGTCAAGGTGCAGACAGCTGAGGAAAGGCGAACATCCCAAAGGCAGGACCTCCTGCGACGAGCTGCTGTGGAGGTGAAGTGCCACGGACACCACGGGCTGACCACCAGCCCACCACCAGCTCAGCAGCCAAGGTCCTGCCAGCCCAAACCCCACAGCCCCGACCCCGGGAACCCCCGGTGAGCGTCAGCGAGGGCTCGTCACCTCCCCGGGGAGCTCAGGGGTGGCCAGCGGGTGGTTTGGTTCATCACCCCGATGCCGAGGGGCACTGGCAGCCCCCACCCCCTACCAGGGGTTTCCCAAAACCTTCCCAACTCCCCAGAGCTCGCTGGGTGCCATCGGCTCTGCAGGACACAGGACTCCCCCGCACGGCTGCCCGGCTCTTCTCATCCAAACAATGGAGAAGTCAAATTCTTTACCCTCAATTTGCACCAAAACAAGAGCTGCCTCTGGCACTCGGAGAACAACGCGCTGCATTTTAACCACACGGCTTTATTGCAGCAACTGCCCCGGAGCCGGCTGCGCAGCGGGGACCTCGCCGGAGGTAAGAAACAGCACATGGAGCAACCAGAGAACATTTGCATTGCAGGAGCATCGGGTCTCCCTTGAAAAGCTGTGTTTCCATGTTTTCATTCCCCACGCTGTCGAGATGCAACGTGATTTCCCTAAATATAAGCTGGTGCACTGTTACCATAGCTGCTGCGCAGCAGAGGGTGCGCAGTTCTACTGCATCCGTCTGCTATTTCCCTGGGAAACAGCTCTATCGGCTGATCACTTCGACAAAAGGCATTGGAGAAATATTAAAAATTGACAACTGCAAAGTTACTAGATAAGAATCTTTAAAATTTATTGGACTAATTGTGTTACATTCAATATTTGATGTGTTTCTCCTGGACAAAGAATTGGCATAAATACAAACAAGCCTTTGTGTGCCTTCCCTAAACAAATAAGAGATAAAGTACTAGAGACAAGGGAACATAGTTCACATCTTCATATTTACATTTTGCCTTTACTTTACAACTTAGCGCCAGGAATATTTACAGAAAAATACAATAAGAACAAAAAGATCATGTCTTGGCAACATACAGAAATTCATACAAATTGTATGTGATTTGAAGCACATGATATCCGGCATTCTCGTTCCTAATTGCTTCTGCTAAAATCCATGTGGAAAAGGTCTGTGTTTGCCTTCAAAGACATCACTCCCTTACGCAATCATTAAATCACATCAAATTTGACTGTTAGATTGAAATTTTGCTCTCTCGTCTTTCTGGGCGTGCAGAAAGGAAAGGAACGCGGTGGCCTGTGGAGAACCCAGCACGTACAGCCCACCGAGCAGCGAGAGGCTGCTCCTCCCCGCGGCCTCGTGCCGACATCGCTATCTGCATCGGCACCTTCATTGCCACAGGCACCGTCCTTCCCCTCTCCTGTTTGCTGGAAGGTTGTAATGCCTTTTTTGAAAAGTACCTTTAAGAAAAATGCTTTTCTTTAGAAGAGTCTTTGTTAAGGTACTACAACGTCTGTAGTTTCAAGGCTGTGTTTAACAAGGTGACAATGGTCCCCCCTCCTTCCGCATGGCTAAAAGGATGCCATCACTTAAAGCAGAATTATGAGCCCAAACAGAAAGGTTTTATGAAAAGAGAAAGTCTCAGTTTAGTGATGATGCAACATTTGCGACTCTGCTTTTGCAGCACTACGTTACCTGCGGAGTCGAGACCAACGTCACGCTAAGCACAAAGCGCGCGGTCAATACTCATCAGCTCCGCCGAACAGGAACACAAACCCAAGCCACGCAAGCTGTCACGGTGAAAACTCCATACAGCAGTTTGTGATTTAAAAAGTCTGGATTCTTGACTAACATGTTCTTGCAATCACAACCAAAATAAATCTCATTTGCTCTAACCCTTTTGGGGAATAATGCTCAAGGCTGTACCCTGGACTGGCTGAGGCCATCGGAGTTTGGCCACTGACTTGGCGAGGACAAGGATTTCATTCCCAAATTGGGGTTTTCCATTTTATTACGAAATCGGAGACCTCTCCGCGCACACGCCTTGCAGACACCTTCCACCGGCACAGGTCTGCCAGGGACACCCGCTGCCACGACCGACATCCAAACCAAGTGGGATGGCAACGCCCTTCTGTCATCCCAACGTGTTTATACTAAACTGCGACTTGCTCCAAGGTTCACCAAAGCCACCACTCGTGGCCAGGTCATACCAATAGTGCGTGATGTTAACCAGCTGGTTCTACAAATCAAAATGAGCACGATATAAACGCCTACTCCCCCGGCGGCGGGATCAGCAGCAAGGATGTGCACAAAAATTACCTTCTTTCAAGGCTGCCGAGAAGTTCTCAGGCAAGCACAGGCCTTCATAAAAAGTAAATTTTCAGGCAGTCCGTTTGGCTTTCTTGGACTCTGCCAAAACCATGCCGGGTGTCCCCAACCGCAGGTGTTTTATGCTACTGACTGTACCCAAACGCCTGAAAGACGTGCCTTCCGCAGCTGGTTACAATATAAACCAACGACTCTGCACGTCACACACAGCTACGGCCTGGGGGTTTTGTTGTTACGTTACGGAAGATGTGCAGACACTTGATTGCTCAGTACGTTTATTGTTACACATGCATTGGTCATGCCTTTTCAATCAGTGGACTAAAGTGTGTTTGGCCATTAATTAGATCCAATAAGTGCACACAAGGTGTGGGTAAATTTAGTGTCCGTGCATTGAACTGATGTTGGCAAGAGTCTGGCAGAGGAGCGAGGCCGTCCCAGTTCCCCTTCCCAGCTTTGCCAGAACACCCAAACGCTGCCTCGCGGCTCCTCCTGCCATTTGCCCGCCTGACACGTGCGGACCAGCCATCCGGCTTACTTCTACCGTAGTTTTCTGCATGTGCTTTCATTCTTCCACTTGTGATTCGTCTGGCTCAAGATCCAGAGCTCCCGAGGGGAGAGGCTGGCGTGCCTGTCCCCTGCAGCAAGCAACCTCACCTGAAACCCCCTTGGTTGACACCCTTTCACGTGTATTTTTAGGGGCCTGTGTTTCCATTAAGTCTTTGTGAAGGAGCTCGGTACGTCCTTGGCAGGTTGTAACGAAACAATTAAGACTGTTTCAGGTCAGAACTGTTGCATAAAGTAACTCTGAAATAGCAAAATTACATGACTGACAGGTATCACTGCAGCGCATATTAAAAAGCTAATAAAACCACTTTTGGAATAGCATGAGGAGCTCCCCAGATTCCTGCTCACACTCATACTCTTACATTACCTGTTTACTGGAAGGAAAAGGACACGTGCTGCTGCCAGCGATCACAAACTGCATCTACTCGGGAGCACCAGCGATGATTCATTACTGCAACACAAGTTGAGATTGCGCTGGGAGCCTGAAATCACTCCCAAGGCTGCCAGCGCCCACCGCAGCTTTTATATGCCCAATATTAAATTTGGAGTTGTAAACATCTTTTCTCAGCACATCCTCCAAGTCCTGAATGTCTGAAATCCACCATCTGAAAAGGAAAAACTTCTGACCTAGGTGAGAGGGAACCACCACTGCTGAGCGTGAGAAAGCACAGTAGACTCAAAACAATTTTAGGTTGTAACTCCAAAGGGGCTTGCATGGAATGGCAAGTTTATGGGGAAAAAGAAGAATTCTTGAATTTTCTTTTCAAATTGTTTTAGTCTGTTTAACAGGAGCCTCTGAAAAGTGTTGTAGAAGCTGCGAAAACTGCTTATGCTATAAATATCAGGCAGGAGGCAGCCCCAGAATCTCAGATTTCAATCCAATGGAAGGAAAGCAAGTGATGTTTACGCTTTTTATGGAAACGGTGAGTAGGTGATACAGACACTTCAAAATAAATTAAGGAGTTGCATAAAAAAAATTTTTAAAAAAATCACATTACTAAAATTAAATGTGACATTTTGCAACAGACCTGAAAGTCCTAACCTTGTTTTTATATAACCAAGAGCTCTTATCTAGTAACAACTTATGCTGGAAAGTCAGGTAATTTCAGGTGGTGGTAGCTGTCAGCACGACAAACCTTGCACGCAGATGGCCTCACTCCCAAGCACGGCGGGAACTGTAAAATACAGCGTCTTGGCTGGGAATTTCCTGCCCTGTTTTTTCCAAGCAATCTTCCTCCTCTTGCTTTTGGTACACTGATTGGATCTTCTGTGGAGCTCTGAAGGGGGGAGTGAAAATGTCCTTCACGTTCTCGCAGGGAGAGATAATGCTCTGGAAGAGGCTCCTCAAAGGAGAGATCCTGCTCCCTTCTCCTTTAACACATGGGTGTAGCAAGACGTCTGAAGGCAGGTTTGTTTGTACTTCGATGCAGAGATGGCTTTGTTTGATTGTTTTCCTCTCGCAGAATGAGACACAGTTCCTAATTAGTCTGGAATAGAAGATTGGGTGAAGAGATTATGTCGCTAGCATCCAGGCAGAGCGGAATTAAGTAATCTGTTGAGGGTAGGTGAATTAAGTCAATATCCCAACTGCGATGTTTTGGATTCGTTTCTCTTTCCTCCCACATGGTATCTGCTGACTTGTGCTAGAGTATGATTTCCTGAATTCCAGAGGGCTGAGGAAATTTGTTGTTGTTAGTTAACCGTTTTCATTACTGTAGCCACCAAGCTCTGATCTAATTGTCCTGGAAGGATAATGACCTAGGGGTTGCAGTTCTTGAGCCCAACCTCCTGGAAAAGCGAGGTATAAAATTCCGGCTCCAGCTGCCTGTTCCGGTATTTATTGACAATGTCTGCTATTTTCTGTTTTCGGCGGACGTGCGGGGGGTTGTAGGAATCACTTTCCAGCCTCTTTCTCCGACAAATATTTATTACTGTCTGCCTCACCAAAAAACCTGAAAAAGAAACAACATTTGAATCAAGTTTAAAGAAATTCAAGTCTGCGCCCCTTTGCTGCCTTCGCAGCTAAAGACGATTTTGGGTTCCCTCCCATCTAGAAACCCAAGGGAGATGCTCAGCACCACCAAGTCAAGAACTTTTCTCAATGAGTAGCTGACAACAGGTAACTGTGGTCCCCAGGCCTGTTAGGACATTTCACTGGGAAAAACAAGTAAGAAAGGCACTAAGTCAGCAGTACCCTAAACTGGCTGAGGAGAAGAAAGATTTCTCTGCTTTGCCAGAGCCAAGCAACTGCTCACAACAACCCTCAGGACCAAGAGGGGAAAGAATCCAGGGCAGCTAATGCAAGAATCGCAGTGGTCCAGCCCCTGGCCATGCCACACGAGGACGTGCAGAGCTCAGGTGGGCTCGAAGTCACACCGGACAATGCCAGGGGAGCCTTCAGGATGAAAAGAGGACCCATCGGTACTTTGCTCCAGGAGGAATTGCAGAGCCTTCCCCCTGGAACAGGAGATGAGGAAAGACTTGATGGGTTGTGGCTGGAACCAGGTTTCTCCTCCCCTCGCTGCTTTGCCACTGGTGCTACCTCTCCGTAACTCATCCTGCCCTACGCGGCAGGGAGGAGGAGGTTGGGAACCAAAGCAGTAACACTTGGTCAAAGCTGGTAGCGGACTTTATCTTGGTTTATTCTGAAATGACATTCATCTGCCTCTAATGAAGTAAGTGCCCATTAACCTCTTTGCTGTTTCACAAGCATTTTCTTACAGGCAGAAACAGCGTCTCTCTTGTTTAGACGACTTGATTCCTGACTGCACACAAACCACATCTGCTGAACTTAGAGACGAGACGATTTTCACTGTATTAATAGTCCCGATGCAGCTGAAAAAACAGCCCAACTCTAGGAAAACACACCTGACTCTTTCAGTACAAGCCATTGTCATCAGCTGAATTCACAAGTGTTACTTAAAGGCTCAGCCTGGCTTCCATTTCCCCATCACTGAATTAAGCATGCAAAAACCAGAACCTGAAAGTCACCCCCAGCAGACCCCTACAACATTAGCGTTATAATTAAGTACAAGCGTTCCAATGATCGCTTGTCCATTTTGCTCCGTCTTGTGAACTGCTCTGACAGGAGTGAGATTTCCAGTTACTGAAGCGATAGAGCACAGATACCAGGACAGATCCATTAATCCATCCCGGAACAGAGGAGAAGACAGGTAACGCACATCGACCCGTTAACAAGTGCCTGCATAGTGGGTTAAGCATTTTTATTGAAGACAATTGCTATGGCTTTTAATCACTATACAGCTTCTCAAACAGAAGGAACAGAGCCAGCATGCCAGCAGAATCCAAAAATTCAGCAGTACCCTCTGGCAGTCAACAAGCACCAGCACCGCAGCTCTCAATGCTGAACACCAGGGTCACGTTTCTGACCTCCCTTACCTAAATAACAGGCATTTACCTCTTCCTTCCACCATTACAGTTCCACCCCTTCCCTCCTCTCCCACCACAACTGCAGCGGAGCCCTGCAGTGCTGCCAGCCAAGTGCTGACCACCTGCTCCCTCTACTGTTCCTGCTACCACTGGTGCCGCAAAAAGCATGTTTTTATTTCGTTCTGCCATGCCCAATACCTTTTCCAATGAAAGATTCCAGACCACGTATTTTGCAGATACATTATTTTTAAAAAAATATCACAACATGAGTGTTCCTGAAACTCTTTAGCTTACCAAGAGCTCTCCTACTGACTATCATCCCATCCACCAACGGGATAACCATATTGAATTTCCCAGTTGCTCCTTGTAGTTTTATCCTGAATAAGCCAGTGTTTAAAGGATGGATGAAGATCACAGGAACTTCCTTCTCAGGAATGGTAGATCTTAAGGAAAAAAACACAACTGTTAAATCCGTTTTATAGCACCGTTTCAATGAATCTATAGATGAAAAGCGACCACTTTAAAAGAATGTTAAAAAGTGTCTTGTGGCTAGACCAGCGGGACTCCTGTGCACACCCTCTGGACTTTAGAAGCGTTGTATCAGCCACACTGCTTGTGCGATCTCCTGCCACCACAGAATTTGAGAGTCCCACAGACAGAGCTTTAAGCCTCATAACACATCTGCAGCATTAACCACCTCACAAGGGAGTAAATCAGGAGGGAGGCTAATCACAGACTCAAGATAAAACCTACACTTTTTCTGTTCCTTAATTTATGTTTAAACTGCGGTGATATGAAAAGCTCTTTCATTTTTTTAACCAAAAAAAAAAAAAAAAAAATCCACTGAGGAAACTCATCTGTCTTTTTCAACATGACTGCCTGGAGTTTTCAGGATTGCCTGGGAAAGCTGAAGAATGCAAATAATCTCAGTCATGACTTCTTCTGAAGTGTAGCCTAAATGGTTGTCTGTAAGAATCAGGAAAAAATAACAAAAATAGGAGCAGTCTTACCTTAGGGAAGTGCTACTATTGGCTGTAGTTTCCACACCAGTGCTAGTCTCAGACACCAGATCAGGGAGGGGGAAGTTTTCTGTAAGAAGAGGATACACTGAATAAAGTTCATCTACTCCAGGGCTTTTTGGTTGGTTGGGTTTTGTGTTTGGTTTTTTTTTTTCCCCCCTCTGGGGAGTGGTGGTGTTTGTGGTTTTTTTTTTTTGTTTTTGTGCAAATAAAGATTATTTATCATCAGTCAAAACCATGCAGTCCTCAAGCATTTATACCATGGATGGTCTTGCACTGCTAGTGATGCAAAGTCTTTGTTGTTCAACTTAAGCATTCTGAGCGTACAGACACACCTCAGCCATCCTGCACTCAACAGATTAGGTAACGCGTGCCCCAGACCCTCAATTCTCTCAGTCCCAAAGGTCAAAATCTCTAGAGGAACAATGAAAGCAGGAAGGAGGTGAAGTACTTCAAACACAAAAAGAGCTTTCAAATTATTATTATGCAACAGCATCTTCACCTATCCACAAGAAATCAGCCTCAAGAACAGTGCAGGGAAGTTCAAACAATACCACCGCTCACATCTCGTTCCCTTCAGCCCTGCTCCAACAAACATGGTATCGTTCCTTGGAATCACGCTCTGTAGTTCCTCACCACAGCCTACAACTCTGCTGCCATGCGCTTGGTAACAAGTGACTGGATAATGACGGTGCAGGAGGAGGAAGTAAGAACTTGGATCCTTGGAAGGGGAAGTGGCACTTCCCATTACCTTGTTCAGGGCCAGGAACTGAGAGAGATGTTGAGAGCCGTTCACAAGAGTACAGTTCGGACAGCAGGATGGCGCCGCCGCCTCTTCCAGCAGAAAGGGTCTAAGGCCCAAACCCACCTTTTGCCATCAAAGCTGGGATGCTAAGAGTACACAAAAGCTGGAGCTAGCAGGGACAGAGCATGGAGGGCCATGGAAGCCCTTGGTGCAGAAGGGAAGGCGGGCAGTTGGCACAGGGGCTGTAGCCTAGACTACAAAGTGACAGCTTTTCCACTGTCCAGATTCAAAGATGTACCAGAAGCATAAGGCAAAAGCCAAGAACATAAGGAGCGAGCCTCTGGGCTAGGAGCCACTTTCAAGAGCACATCCCCCCTCCAAACCCAACTGCCACACTTACTGAGGCTCACAAACTCATTTCTTCAGCTTCAGGCCAGAACTTTGGGAGATTCCTACGGCTGCTGAAAGAAGCAGCCAAGCAGAAACATGCATGTGTAGCACAGTTGCTGCCTCCGCAGTGAGCTGGCTTTAGCTGCCACCCAGGAAACAAGTGGGTCAGGGACACCAGTTTGGGAACTGAAGTGGCCGAGGGACTCCTGAAGCCCTCCAGCCAATATTTGGATAAGAAAGTGATGCTGCAGAACTTGATGTTCACCTCCTGGTCCCAGTGAAGCTCTGAGGGATGTGCTGTGGACAAGGTGGTAGTCTTGAGAATTTACACCTATACTTTACAGTATCCCATTCTCTTGGTTACTTTCCTCTAGGAAGAGCTAAGGGCTTGATTACGGTCCACTTTCACTGCCACACTGGGACCAGGATTAGAAATCAAAGAATCAGTTACCGGCCAGTGTTACAGGCTCTGCTGGGCTAGGTCAGTACAGAGAGGCTCTCCCATAGCGCTAAAGCCAGGCCATGGCTTAGAACCAGCACACAAGAAGCTCTTGGGGACAAAGAATTCCTCAAGCCTAGCAGACAGCTGCCCACCGTTGTTCAGGCCATGGCTGTAACAGGATGGGTGTCTCTCAGGTCAGCCAGTACCCAGAGTCAGAGGAGAAACACCAAACCAAGAAACATTAAGTTGCATGAGGAGCAGGACCCTTCCTGAACAGAGGTGCAGGAAGGAAGCTGGACTACATAGCATGAAGCGGGCACCCTGGGTGCAGAATAAGTGAGCCCTCTCATGAGAGAGGACACAAGAGTGTCAAAGGTACCACCAAACCAAGACAGTGATCCCTTCAGCACAGAAACAGCAGGTGTCAGAAGTAATTTTTTTTTTTTTAAAGGAAGAACAACAGATCCACTCTGAGGAGACGGTACCTCAGGGGAACTCAAAAACAGGGGTGCGCACTTGCCTCATAGAATCATAGAATCATCTAGGTTGGAAAAGA
>VXBL01007593.1:390417-402935 GCA_013400195.1 Aramus guarauna | reverse complement strand
GGGTTGTTGTGACCAAAGTGCAGGACCCGGCACTTGGCCTTGTTGAACCTCATACAGTTGGCCTCGGCCCATCGATCCAGCCTGTCTAGGTCCCTCTGCAGAGCCCTCCTCCCCTCGAGCAGATCAACACTCCCACCCAGTTTGGTGTCGTCTGCAAATTTACTGAGGGCACACTCGAGCCCCTCGTCCAGGTCACTGATCAAGATATTAAACAAGACCGGCCCTAGCACTGAGCCCTGGGGGACACCGCTTGTGACCGGCCGCCAACTGGATTGAGCTCCATTCACCACCACTCTCTGGGCTCGGCTATCCAGCCAGTTTTTAACCCAGCGAAGAGTACACCCATCAAGGCCATGAACCGCCAGCTTCTCTAGGAGAATGCTGTGGGAGACTGTATCGAAGGCTTTGAAGAAAGTGCGTGACAGCATTTCACATGTACTGCCAGAGCTAAAATAATCTCCAGACCTACATGCCACTGATTCACGTACACCCCATGGACCACCACTCAAATATCAAAGAACTGTTGTAGAATCTTAAAAGTGCTGGTTACAGGACACTTATAAGGATTTAGCATTTTATAGCTAAATGGAACAGTTTTTCCTCCAGTTCCTGCCCTGTTGTTACTTCAGCAAATAATAAAAACTTCTACGCACCTATATCGTCGTAACGTTCCACCCAGACCACATACACTTTGGTTTCAGGTCCCATCGGTGGAATGGTCCGGCCCTGAGGCACCCTCTTGGATCTGGAAGTAGGACTGAGCTGTTTTGAACACAAGGGAAGAGTAGCGTTTGCAAACATCACGAGTCCAGTACCACATCCAGTCAGCATTTCCATGGTTGCTCCTCAGCTCTTTCAGATCTCAGGCAGGTACAACCTCTGCCAACTATCGAGGTGGGGCTGCTGGTGGAACTACCCACTGAGAGACAGTAATCTGGGTCTCTACAATATTTACATTCAACATAAATTAATATATTCAATCTTAAAAAACTGGTTTGAGTTTTTCTTAACGTTCTCAAAGATCTTGCATCAGTAACTAAATATACATTTGGAAGTGAATTCTATACAAGACACAAGCCGTTGTAAATCCTTTGCTAACTGTTACAGCAGCTCATGGTTTTCTGCTTTGCTACCATACAAAGGCAACTTCGCATCTGATACCCCAGACACAACTGATGTGTACTATTTTCAACTAGGTAGGTATGAAAAATGTTCACGCCTATCCACCCAGAATTTCCAAGCGTGGATTTGAGACTGAATTGCTTTGTAAATACTGCATATACTTTTTCCTGTATGCATTTCAAGATTTCGGTGTGCGGAGTATTACTACTTAGCATGTTTAAGTTTTACATTTAGTGAATGTAATCTTGCAATCTCCTACTGCAGGTGCAAATTCTGGCAGGACCAAAGCAGATGTTAAAGATTAGTGGCTAGGAACAAGTAGCTCCACATACTAGGAAACCAAATCACATACTATTAAAAAAAAATGTTGTAGCATTTATGCTGTAGCATATGCTGTAGCAGTATGCTTCTTGAAAAGAGANCAAATCACATACTATTAAAAAAAATGCTGTAGCATTGCCAGTATGCTTCTTGAAAAGGGAGGGGGGGGAACAACCCAAGAATGCCATTTTTCAATGCAAGTTTTGCCTTACCCGCTGCGAGGGATTAAGATTGTCTGTATGATTGGGGAAGAGTTCAAGTGTCAGAGACTGCTGCTTCAATATTCCTGGCAGCAGATCCATGTTGGAGTCGCTTTCTTGGTCAGACACATTGCTTTCCAGTGAATCAGCTGTAAGCCAGAAGAAGAAAGGTGGGGTTTGTGTTTTCTTCTGTCAAAAAATTTAAGCTGTCATCATATGTAAGGTTTTGGAACTAGAAAAACTTGTAAGGTTTTTGAAACTAAACATACATAGATTTATGGTCAAGTCAATATAGCACTCAAAAGCAGGAGGAAGATTCAGCAGTGGACAACTGCCAGTTATTCCAGAAACAGATGGCAATTAAAGCATTCCCTATGGATTTAGAAGTGTCCCATCTTTTTCCTATGGAATACAGTCTCCTCCTTCCTATGGCTATCATTTCCCTGGAATAAAAGGGCCATGAGGAACTTTTGCACACTGGTTTTAGTGTGTAAAAGACGCCATGAAAGCTGTTGCTCACCTACACCACAGTTGTGGACATGCTCGTCCACGTGCTGCAGGAGCATGTCATCAAGACGGGAGAGAAAAAGCATCACCAGTTGATGGTGAACCTTATGTCCAACCTAATGCACCCAGGGTAACAGCAATACTTCTGTGCAAACCTGGACTTATATTGAGGCTTAGGGGCACAGAACAGATACCACTTTAGGAAGGAGTCTAAGGATTAGAACGTTGTAATTAAGACATCAGTAGCTTTCTGACAAGGATCTTGCTAGACACGCTACTAGTTAGCTTATGGAGGTTCTGCTTCTGAAAAAGTTCTTGAGAAAAAAACCCGTTGTTTTGGTTTTTGTAAACAGCTTGTACAAAGTGATCTTACTTAGGGACTCCACTGGTGATGGGACAACAAAAGCTATTTCTGTCAAGGCATCCGCATAATACAACACCTTCTTCTGCCCGTTGAAGATACTTGCCCCAACATCTTCTGAAATAATTAGATCATCTGAAATGGACATAAAAGGAAAGTTTGGTCAAGAGGAAGCTCTACCTCTTTGTACACAGCCTCCGGAGAAGACCTTCACATACAAGGCCCAATCAATGAGAAGAAAAATCACATAAATCTCATTTTAAAAATGAGAAGACTTCACCGTCAAATCCCATGGCTAATGACCATTATCAGAATAACTTTTCTCTTATCTTGAAGGAAATGGTATTTTGGGTTGGGAGAGGATTTATTTTGAACATATTTCCATTGTACTCTATTTCCCTCAGATTGAGTAGTCTAGTAAGCACGTCTGCTACAAGAATTCATCCAGTAGCTATTTCTAACCATTCCCTCTAACAGACATCATTCAGTTAGTCATTAACTTTCCAAAGGATTTGAACATTTATAACTTCAGTCTGATACTACTCTAGAATTCAAGCCAGTTTCTACAGACTCTCCACTGTCTTATTTTCTGCCAAGGAGAGTTAGAAAAACTCTTGAATCAAACCTAATGCAAGAAAATCCCTTGTTCTCAGCTCCCGTTTATTCCCTCATTGCAGTTGGCCAGTACATCAGGCCTTTACAACAGAGAGAAAACCATTCTTTGGTGGAGCCATACTGTAAGTAAACTACAAACACCTCCCCATACCACCTCCAGACAGACTAGCGAGGACTTTAAGCTGAATTGTTTCTCTGATCCAGTTTACAGAAAGGTTCCGGGAGAGCTGCCTCAGCAAAACCAACAGAGCCGTGAAATTCAGCACGCTGACAGAGAGGTGCCAGAGGCAGGCAGGAGCCTCCAAAGCCATGCCTCGCCACCAAGGAAGCATTCCTGCATCTCTGGTCCACAGCTCCCAGGGAGCAGCACCTCAACCCTCACCCAATTGCCTCAGAACAACTTTGCTTTTGGGGGTGCACAGGGAAATAAAACCAAACGTATGCCTGTGAATTTATTGTAATCGTGTGTCACTGGAAGCTATTCTAGAATCACAGAAGCATTTTGGTTGGAAAAGACCTTTAAGACCATCAAGTCCAACCTTTAAGACCATCAACCCAGCAGTGCCAAGTCCACCATGTCCCCAACCACCACACCTACATGTCTTCTAAATACCTCCAGGGATGGGGACTCCACCATTGCCCTGGGCAGCCTGTGCCAGAGATGGACAACCTTTCAGGGAAGAAATTCTTCCCAATACCCAATCTAAACCTCCCCCGGCACAACTCGAGGCCATTTCCTCTTGTCCTATCACTTGTTCCTTGGGAGAAGAGACCAACCCCCACCTGGCTACAACCTCCTTTCAGGTAGTTGTAGAGAGCGATCAGGTCTCCCCTCAGCCTCCTCTTCTCCAGGTTAAAACACCCCCAGTTCCCTCAGCCGCTCCTCACCAGACTTGTGCTCCAGACCCTTCCCCACTTCGTTGCCCTTCTCTGGACACGCTCCAGCACCTCAATGTCCTTCTTGTAGTGAGGGGCCCAAAACTGAACCCAGCACTCGAGGTGTGGCCTCACCAGTGCCGAGTACAGGGGGACGGTCACTGCCCTGGTCCTGCTGGCCACACTATTGCTGATACAAGCCAGGATGCTAGACTCCTAAACAAGTTTTTAATCATCAGAGCCATCCACAAAGAGAAAATCCATTTAAGATAATAAATAGCTTTAGTCACAGCAAAGATTGAAGGAGAAAATAAAATAATTAAGCAATTTTCACAAGTTGATCCAAGCGTACTTTAAATCTACCATTTCAGTGTTTTAGCCATTGCTTGCTAAGGGTACAACTCCACTCATGGATTCTTCCAGCACCAGAACTAGAGTAGAAGTAATCTGCCCTCCCTCCCATCCCTGAATGTGTTTTGTCTTCCTTCTTCTCCCAGGCTGTTGAATTAATTCAACTATTTGGTGGTCTGTGATCAAATCCAAATGGCTGGGAAAAAAAAATCCAAGTTAAAAAGCCCAGATCGAAACAGGTTACCTCCCTAATTTGGGGCACTGCCTTCCGCCCAGCCGTACTGACAAAGCCAACCACAAAGGGCAGGGAGAGGGCTCTGCTCCCAGTAAAGCACAGCCTGACCCCATCCTCAAGGGAAAATTAATCCAAGACCTGGCCATTTTGTAACCTCTCCTGACCTGTGCCTCTCTTCTCTTAATTTCAAGCCTTCTATCATTTGTAGTTTTATTCTACAAATGAAGGGAGAACCTTTAGTTGGCCACAGTTACAGGTGAAGAGCATTTCTAAGGCACAGCAGAGCAAGAGTGCTGCTTAAGCAACTGCGGCAGTAATGGTGTTGCACCTGATGCAAATGTAGATCAATGACATCAAACAAGCAGGATCAGCCTATTCAATGCCTTTGTGTGGCCCACAGCTGAAGGACGAGGCTCTGAAGATCACCAAGAAAAGCTCTGGTCCTAGGAGCAGTGACCATGAACCCCACTGAAACCCAGCAGGACACCATCAGAATCCCAGGTAATCCAATTACGCTGTTCAAGGCAGAAACTACCCCGACCTCCAGTTCACCACTCTGGGTTAGCAATTCACTGCCCTGAGGATCATTTTGGTTGACAGAATGGGGAGAGGGTGGTAGATGACAAGCCCTGAGGAGGAGCTGCTCTAGTGGAAAAAAGCAGAGTAAATTAAGCAGGACAGGAGAAAAGCTGTGTGTGGGCTCAACCACTATGACCTACAAACAGCAGCTTGTTTTCATTACTTCCTACCAGCAAGGTTACAAGGCTAACTCGTTAGTCAACGTTTCATTTTAATCTACTTCCAGAACACTAAAAATCGCACAGTATTTCAAGTCCATTTGCCAAGATCATAGAATCATGGAATGGTTTGGGTTGGAAGGGACCTCAAAGATCATCTAGTTCCAACCCCCCTCTGTGGGCAGGGACAATATATGCAGCACAATCTGTACCTGATTTCACCTGAATACTGGTCCTGGATAATATGTTAAAGACTCATCAAGTCTACTAAAAATCTAGCACAGAGGTGTTTCTTGCTGAGGCTGCTTCCTCCCAACAACATACTGATATTATTTTTGCTCACTTTGACTTGAAGCTTAATCTAATATTTACACATTCCTTTCTAGTAAACATCAGCATTCAGCTGAAAAAAATATGCAAGTGCTCAGATAGGTATCCAGGAGCAAGAAATTTGAAATTGTCTCCTAAAGGAGCCTAAGCATTTTAATTTAATATTACACCATTTACTATGTCTTACCTTGTTCTGGTCCCTCTTCATCACTGCAGCTATTGATTGACCAGCTTGTTGAGACATGGCCAGTCCACCCAGGGTGCTTCCCCACGTCAACGGACCAGCCAAGAGACAGCAAGAACTCCAGGAAATGTGGCTGAACAATTCTGGAAGACTCCATGTTCTTCAGGATCTGAAACAACCAGCAGCCCCACGGTAGGTACAGGAGACTCTAGGAAGCAGCTCTCTTCCTCCCCACTTTTTCAATTAAAATCTTGTGTCACTAACACGGTGTCGCCCAACTATAGCTATTCAGCAAGCCTGGAACTCCAGGCTCTCTACGCGAACACTACTCCGTGCTGCCCAACATCCTCCCATCCTGCTTGGCAATGTCCTATCGGATCAGCTTGTGTCTCTGCCATCATTGCCAAAGCCTGTAAAATAGTGAGTCAAATGGCTAGAAATGGCAATTTTGAAATTTATCTACTCATCAGGGATAAAGCACTGAACTGTTCAGCGCAGAATCTGCATTAGCACCAAATGTAACGTGAGAATTTTCTGGACAATTTTCACTACTAAACTGAGGTGAAATTTTAGGAGAAAAGTATTTTAGCACTACTCACCTGTACATGACACGCAGCTATTTACAAGGCAGGCATCACTGCACAGTGAATTATGAAATAGATTTTGCAAAACAATTTGTGATAGGATTGAGCATGCACTTTCATCAAATGTCACACCGTACTGTTCACTTTAAACCTTAACCCTACTTCTTATAAAGATCTGGGACATTTCCATATCCAAAGGCAATTTTTATCCCATTATGACCAAGTGAAAGTTGAGACCTTCACCAAACACCAGGCAGGGAGAGACAGATGTTTTATGATTTGGTCTACCAGAACCATTGGGATTTGTGGAACAGACAACGCTGTTCAACACGTCCCTCCTTGCTGGGCCACCTGAGAATTTGGTTTCTGGCAGAAGTGTCTTTGATTTGGTTTTGTGCAGGGGCAGTAGACTGGAAAGCAGGCTCCAGCGGAGCAGAAGCCGTGGGGACAGGCACTGGAAGGAAGGCTTCCAGACAGGAGGCTCCTCGTATCCACACAGTCCTGGCACCCCATCCTAATGCCTTGTAAAATATTCAGCAGTGACTAGACACACTGCATTGAAATATTACTATTACTCTCATTACTGAGCACACTGAAGTCATAGTTATGCTTCACAATGAATCGAGGCAAGTACAGGTTTGAAGACAATGTCAGAAAATAGGCAAGCTCAGGCTTTATACAACTATATGGGTTTATATCTGAGCCATTAAAAAAAGAATTTACAGTAAAGCAAGGACAAGGGAGCCTTTTCAAAGGACATTTAATGATGTGAAGTATAACGACGTAAAAAGCGTGCGAGCGGTTTCATTACCCTGTATCAATAAATGCCATAAGACCCTTCTCAACTGTAAAAGCCTACCACCACAGAAAAATCTTTGGGCCCAGTGCAATAACCAGCAGGCTGGATGCCTCTATTCTGGGCTGCGCAGCATCAGGTAAAACACAGCTGACATCGCTCCCTGTGACAGCACAGCGGTCGCTGCTTGGAACAGAAAGAGGTCCCGAGCTGAAGCGGACCGGACTCACGCAGGGATGGCCGAGTGGGACCAGGCAGCCAGCCCCACTCAAAGCGGAAACCGTGTCGTAAGTTGGCTTTGATCTCTTCCTCTCTTGATTGTTAATGTTGAGAACAAAACAGGACACAAATAAGTTACAAGGTCTTTTTGAAGACAGGAGCAGAATCAGCACCTCACTCGGCTCAGGTCCATAGAGACGAGTACGTTATTAACCTGACTGCCACTGCGACTCTGCAGAACCTGAAAGGCTTAGGAATCGCAGCAAGATGTCTGGGGATCTTGAAGCAGGAGTGGCATCTTTATACCATGCCTAAATACATCCAGAATCTCCCAAATACAAGATTTTCTTAAATCTACATGGCAAAACCCATGCTAACTTGGTTTCCAAAGGCCGGTAAATTCTGCAGGACTATATAATCTCATCTGTCTAAATCCATAAGGGCATATAAGCATCAGATGGGAAAAAAAGCATTTTGCTAGCTCAGCAAGAGCACATTTCAGCTGGAAGGCAAACCTTGTTTATCTTGTTTGTAGCTGACGCTGGAGATGGAAAGACTGCGTACTGGCTACTCTGAACTTCAACTTGAAAGCTCACAAACAGCACGATCCTGGTTTTAAGAATTAGTGTCTGCTACACAGCAGCAGAAGGCGGTACAGTGTTCTGTCAACTGTACGTTCACAGCAACACGAGGAGGTGGCACAAGAATTTATGGCAGAAGCTAAGCTTCTACTCTTTACTATGAGAATTATGAATGAGTGAGAAGGTACTACAGAAACAGCCTTTTCTTATGAGCTCATAAGTCGTCTTAGTGAGTTTCTAGGTCACAGTCTAAAGAAGTTACGATTTAGATTTGCACAAATTAACCTGATTAACCTAATCGCATTTGAATGTAAATACTATAACGTAAAGACTTACAAAGCAATAATACTTTCTTACTTGCAGAGAATTTTTCATTCCTTTAACACGTGTTTAACATCAGAATCACTCAAAACTACCTGGCGACTGCTGGAACAAACTGCAACCTTCCCTGCAAGCTGAGCCAGCAAATCAGAAATGCATTTCTGATAGGAATCTTTGAACTCTTTAAATAAGGACAATAGAGACAGAAAAGATACAAATAATACATAAACTGTATAAAAAAGATGTTAAAACAATCCTAAAGGTGGGTAGTGTACTTCAATCTGCAGATGAAAAGAATACACAGTGACCTGTTACAGCTCACACTGCTGTGGTGAGTTGATCCCGCCTGGATGCCGGGTGCCCACCAAGGCACTCAGCAGGACAGGGAGGGGACAAAAAATAAGATGGAAAAATCTCATGGGTCAGGGTAAAGGCAGTTTAATAAAGCAAAAGGCTACGCACAGAAGAAAAGGAAAACCAAGAGATTTATTGTCTACTTCCCATCAGCACGCCATGTCCTGCCACTTCCCAGGAAGCAGTACGCAGAGCGGTTGCTCCGGAAGACAAAGGTTGTAAATAACGAACGTCCTCACTTCCTCCTCCTTTCTCCCAGCTTTTATTGCTGAGCAGACGCCGTAAGGTCCAGAACATCCCCTTGGTGAGTGGGGTCAGCCCCAGCCTAGCAGTGACACGGCTCTGATGCAGTACGAGCCTTGTTGCGCAGCAGCCAAAACACGGGTGCGTTACCAACACCTTACTGCTACTAACACACAGCACAGCACTACTGGTGCTGCGCCGGGGAACGTTAACTCCATCTCAGCCAGACCCAGCACAACAATTTGTGTAAATAAATGCAAACCCCTGGTTCTGACACTCCGCTCCAGTCATTAGTAGTGATGCTTCATTCACTTGAGGATTACCAGGAACAAGACAATAATCAGACACTTTCACTTACCTCCTGGCTCGTTTTCTGGCCTGCCTTCATGTAGAAAATGAAAACAGTATCAAAGGGACGACACGGCAGTAAATCCAAGTAGCCAAGGTCATCAAAAAACCCAGGAAGAGCAGAGTCAAGTGCAATCAGGTGAGGAGGTAGACGACTGTTAGCAGGTTCCTATCCAACAGACAGAGTTCAACATCTTAAAAAACATCTTTCCTAACTGAAAAGGTCTTTATGGCTTCAACAATAATCTATTAAAATATTAAAAGACAATTTCCCTTTTCTTCTAAGAGCAAAAAGCATACACAAATTTCTGATGCAATATAATCCTGTTACTGTAAATGAGCAACAGCAATTTGTTGCTTTCTGTTCTCCTCATTAAATAAAAGCGGTATTTTTGCTCAAAAAGAGTGCTAGCTACCACAACAAAAGCAGCAGATATGTTCAAAATATCACTATACAGTCACATGCATAGTTTCACATTTATTAACTTATATACTAATATGCAAAATACGAAGCACTTTTAGGCATCATTTTTGCAAAAGCTCCATTGTCTACTTTTGTTGACAGTTTTCTGGAAGGAAATGCAACAAATAAAAGGGAGAATCCACAGGTAAGAGCCAGACTTTCAAATTAAGAATATGGATCATCTCTACAAACTGTTATTATTTTAACTTTAAAAAGAAAGCTCTACAACCTAGATGTACTCCCAAGTGTTTACACGTGACTAAACCACCTAAGCACAACCATCTCTGGAGCAGAACTTCTAAGGAGTCGTATTTCAGAAACTCTTAAAAACACCAACTCAAAAACCTAATTCGAGCGGAGGGCACAATTTCCAGTACGAACATGTGAAACTGATAGCTTATGTACCACTGCAAAACTAAAGATACAGCCACCTATTCAGAGCATGTTCAACTCGAGGCATGGCCTTTCACAACCCTGCCCTCAATCCTGAAAGGATTTTGACGAGACTACAGCTTAACAGGAGCTGGAATTGCACAGCTGACCTTCCACTAACACAACTTAGTTTTCTTCTTTTGCCAATCCAGACCATACGGGTACCGAGGGCGTTTGCACAACACTAAGAAGTATCAGGTCACCTTCAATGCCTCTAGCGAGAGAAACCCGAAGTGAGAGAGGAACAGGCGTGCTGTCTGGAACTCCTGTGCCGGTGGCGGGGGCTTACACTCCGTGATCGGATCAGGAAAGCTCTTCTTCCGCCACTCCTCTTCACTCTTCTGATCTATGGAAGTCTCAAAAATAATCTGCTGGGCCATGCCATTCCTCAGCTTCTCATGTCGCTCTTCGAGCTGAAAAACATCACGTGAAATGCTGATTCCACCAAGACCACTAAGATCCACTAAGAAACCAGCTATGTCGGTTAGGAAAGGCGTCAGTCACAGGGGGAGCAGCAGCAGCTGCAACTCCACCACCAGGACGTTTACTAAAGCACTATCAACAAGACCTTGCAAAGTTACAAGCGAACATCTAAACACCCCGTTTCATGGGAGAGCTGTTGCAAATTTATGTATCCAGTATTAGCTACCAGCTTCTCCCTTTTAAGCGAGCAGAAACTAAAACACTTTTGGCACTGTGAAACTTTAAAATACTTTGGAGACACGCACCCCCCCTCTTCCCCCAGGAGGTCTCAAAAAAGCCCCTTCTGTTTCCCCAGAAGCGGTAACAAAATGCAAGTCATTGCTTCTTAGCAATACCAGGATATTAGGATCTGTAATGAAATGCGTTGAGCAGTGCCTCCCAAAAAATACATCCCAGGCATTTCTGGAGAAGTGCACAGATTTCATTAGTTTGCAGAGGTTATTATTCCATTTATATGAATTTAGTCAAGCTAAAGAGTAAAATTATTTACAGTAAGACATTAGCATATGACTCAAACAGACAAAAAAACCCAAGAACAAAATTAAGTCAGAGACTAAGAGTTACTTACTTCCTCAGTCACAATTTCATGTAAATCAGGAATGCTCAAGTCAGCTTTCACAAATGGGATCTTGTCCACTTCTTCGGGAAAAGGGCGGTGCTTCACACTGTATTTCAACCCAACATCATTTTTAGGAGCTGGTCGAGGTTCTGGTACAAAAGTCTGACAAAAAAAAAAAGGCAATAGTTTTTACATTCAAGGCATCATACCACTATACAGGACTTTATTACAACAGATGGAAAACATTCCCACCACCACCAGAAGTACCACAGATCCATTAGTGAGAGGTGTCATTAGACAACATTCAGTGGGTACTTTAAACTAATGGACTTGTATTAAAAATGTGGCTGTAAATTTTAAGAGACACAGTTCTGCCCATTTTGGTGTTTGCACTCCTGGAACCTACGAACTCTGCTTACCATCTAACCTCTAAGCAGTTGCAAATCCCAATAAAAATGGCAAGCTTGCATGGCAACATCTTCCTTTCAGCTCATTGAACTGCATGGAGTGAAAGCTATCAAAACCGTTTGAGAAGGCTCATTTCCACCCTGCCATCACAACAAGTCAAGCTTAGAAGTCCTGGAGGAGAATAGCAGCAAGGATGTGGGTCAGAAGATGCTGCAGGAATATCAAAAGAGCTTGTGTAATGTATCATAATGCAATTTTGACATTGTTACCACGTTATGTTCCAAACTCTTAATATGCGGTTCAAAACTTGAAGTTACCCTGAAAGCAACAGAAGATCGAGGTGCAGGCTTGCAGGTGCATAGCGTCAAGCAAGCCCTTTAACTACATCTTGAGTGCTGCTTTATAAATTTGTTCAGTACCAATTACGTTTCAAAAGGGTAAAAATTAAAGTTATAGAATGTCTTTAATTTAGAAAAGTTCCCTTAAAACTGGTAAGGCAGGTGGCAGCCAGGACCTGACTTCTCCTTTGGCGTGGGAGGTAGCGCTCCTGGACGACGCTATTTAGCAAAACGGCCCAGCTTCCGTGCGAGCGCAGCCTGAAGGCAGCACACGGAGGGTCTTCCGAGACCAGTCATCGAAATGTGAACGTGACAGCTGAGACTGACAGGCCCTCGTTTCAGCTACATTATTATTTCCTTTATTTTACTGAGGGGCATGTGAAGAGTTCAAAGATTTGAAGAAGTTCACAAACAGACAGAAATTTGGATAGCGGAAGCACATGCTTCACTAGACAACTGCAATAAGAGAATTTACTGTACAATGAGATTGGAGTGTTTCTCCTCTGCTATTCTTCTCCAGAGCCGTTCCAGAGTTAATCTAGATTCCCCC
>VXBL01007593.1:345007-390382 GCA_013400195.1 Aramus guarauna | reverse complement strand
CCCCCCCCCCCCCCACAGTAGGTTTACAGCCACCTTTGCAACATTGGGCTTTGTAGCTTGAATAGCTGTTCTTTTGGCAGCATCTCATTCTACACCTCCAGACTTCACTCCCTCTGCTGTGAGGGCTTTGCCCAACATCTTGAAATCAGCACCAACACTCGTGCCTACACACTAAATACACTGTCCCTTGCCCCATCACCTCAGAAGATGCTTTCACAAAAAACCAAAACCAAACAAAACCCAAAAAAAACCCACACAAAGGAGAATGCCCCCTCCCCTTAAAGAAGTCTAGAAGGCAACAGCACTTTCACAGCCTGTATTTAATATTAATCACAAGTCGTAAAGAGTCACCAGAGATGTGTCACATTACCTACAGCTAAAGGCCCCGTGGCTCAGCCTTAATGTATAATCACCAGCTCTGGGGGGCTGTCTCACATTAGTGGAATTTCTGCTGAACATCTCTAAGTTAAAGATTTCTTTACGGGCTTTGATAGAGACCTTTTGATTTGCTTTAGCTCCTCTTGGTAAAAGACAGAGTTGCTGGGCCCATGCAAATCTTCCAGATGTCCCACGGATCAAAACCGTGACAGAGGGGAAAGAGTCATCTGCAAAGCACACGGGGTAAGAACATATCATTACAAATTTCAAACAGTTCACTGCGTGATAACTTAACCACAAAGAAATGCAGGCATGATGACAGAGGTTTTGTTTTCAAGGTTCACTCCTCCCTGACCCGGAAGACAATTCCTGGTGAGGAACAAGCAATCCTCCTCTCTGCAGCAGGGAAGTCCTAGTCTACTTCGTGGTCTGTTCAGTAGTTGCCAGCTCCATTTCATCATTAAAAGTAACTTGCACCCAAATTCACACGCGTCACTGTTTCTCTCCAAATTATCTCCAGGAAATGAAAAAACATTGTTCAGCCACTGCTGGTTCAGGTAAGACAGAGTTTCCAAAGGTCCCACACAAACAGCAGCAATAAGAACAGTGGAAGGACAAGAGATAATGGTCAGACTAAGATGGGGGAAGATTCTGACTTCACGTCATGGAAAATTTTTCACCACAAAGAACAGGGACACAGAGAAATTGTCCTCAAAGGTTTTCAAGACCTACTTGGACAGTGTCAGGTCACATTGTCCTGGTCTGAGGTCAGTATTGACCTGGTTTAGAGCAGGAGGTTAGCCAGCAGATTCCTGGGGTGCCTTTCAACTTGCCCAACAACAGTTTGAACACTGCAGGGATTCCAGCCTTCCTTCAAGACTTACAAGGCCACTGACATTAGCCACCTTAGAAGAGGGATCATCATACGTCTACAACTTTTCTTTTGAAAATTATTTACATTTATCTTTTGTGCACATAAAGCACTGATCGACACCCTCGGGTAACTAGCAGATACACATTCCTTCCCCAGTATTTCCTGGGAAGTACAGGCTGCAGGACAGCTAGAGAAGCACCCACAAACCAGCCCAGCTCCCCACAGCCACCCACTGCAGCCATCTGCCTCAGGAGTGATCTGACGTACCCGTGCATTACGGCAGTTAACCTCAGAATTCAAAGGGGATTTGTAAGCAAGTTATGCACAGTGAGAAAAGATAATCTAATTTGAGAATCTAATAGCTTTACAGGATTCCTCAGTAATGCATGTAGCAGAGGCAGAGTAAGGCTGAGGATTGCTCAGCCATTCTAGCGTGCTCTAATCCATTCTAGTCAGGAATACGCTCACTCAAACACGGGCTGTGGGTGGACGTGCGGCAATGGCTCCTGGCATCAGCACTTTCTGCAAGATCCATTTAGTGATTCTGAATGAGGTTGGAGCGCTCTGGACCACAGCTCAAAAAACCCAAATTTCTCTGAGCCAGTTCATGAAGTTCCGTGCAATCTCTGTTTTCAAGACTAATATCCAGACTCCATCCTGTCCATAGAGGAGGAAAATGTATCTGTGGCAGAGCAGCAGATCTAATATACATTAGTCTTAATCTGAGGCAGCATATAAGAGAATTTTCATCTATTCTGTTAGGTAATGCCATGTTACATGAAGCCTTACAGGAGAGCAGTTATTCAGTTCAAAGCATCAAGTAATTTAATACCCGACTATTTTTTGATCAATAAATTCTTGTCAATCAAAGCATATGAGGCTGAGACGAGTTGATTTGGCTGTGAAAGCCAATACCCTGTGACAGATCTCCTCTACTGTAGGTGTCATTGATAGAACAGGATGGTACATGGGAAAGTCGTAACAGCTCCTCAGCAACTAAAACCGTTTGAGCTGAAAGCACCCACAGAAATGTTTAGTAACAGGAGATCTAAAGCAAGCAAAAGCAACTGTGCAAGCACAAAAGTGTCACAACTTTTTGTTGAGCACTTATCCCTATCAAGCCTCCTATACTCCTTACATTTTCATTCTTTTATGAACAAGGATGTTTTCAAAGTGTAATGCTATTGCTGTTGTCTATCAGCAATACTTTAGACGGCAGTCAGCTGCAAGTGTCTGATCCAACGGGGTGACAGACAGACACAACTGCACGGACAATTGTTCATGTTTGACTATCAGTGGCATTAAAGTTGTTCCCACCACTTCACCCCAGAACAACGCTGCTCAGTCACACACCTGCAGGACAGGTAAGCCTCTGAAACGCGAAACGTGCGCTTGATGAAGCGCCTTTGTTTTGCAGCTCCCTCCAGAGAGTTTTAACCAGGAGGAGGAAGTGGGAAGTATGAACTTACTCTGTTCATTCCCTAGAGGCTGCTCCAGCATCGCCAGGATGACACTATTATCCAAAACGAAGTAACGGAAGCTATGCTTGTTTATAGTAGGTAGACGAGAATATTTAATTAATGTCGTTTCATTCACCAAGCTGCAAGGAGAAGCAGGGCCACTGGGAGAAGGAAATGCTCCAAGTAACTGCATGATACTGCAAGTGAGAAAAAAGTTAGGAGTTATGACACATTAAGACAACAAACTGTTCCTCCCAAGCACAGATCTTCACTACTCTCTTCATTTGTACCTTGACATAGCAGTCACCCTGTCAGGGCAAGCCTGCCCTCTCCCATCAGCTTATTTTAAAACAGAAACAGTAACTTCAGAAAAACATACATGAAAACCTACAAAGAATGGTACTCTGCCTACAGAATGAGTTCCTTTACAATCTAGGTCATAAAGGTATTAAGATGCGCTTTAAAGCACAAAAATCTGGAGCCTTGCACAGCTTTTTCTATGTACATACTTCTATGAAGACTGTGGACAATCAGAGATAATCATCCACACTTTAGCCCACTCATCAACAAGCAAGGCAGCCACGGTAGATGCAATAGTTGTGATTGTCTTGGCTTTCAAGTAGACATTACGTTAACTTAAAACCCTTTCAGATCAAAGGCCCAGGATCACACAAGCCTCCAGGTGTGGTCCAGCAGTACCTACCTCCTCGGAGCCACAGCCTTGGGAGGCTCCTACAAGTACCAACGTAAACCCTCTGGCGTGGCGCAGGATCTACCTAATGCTATAGAAACTGAGGATTTCTATGGCAGGAACCAATAATGAGAATTGTCCAGTATCAGACTGGAGATTGTAGGATCAAACTCAGGACTTTAACGCCACCACCCAGATCAAAAGTAAGTTTACTGAAGTCCTCCCCAAACACTTTTCCACTTTCCTCAGAGCAGATAGTTTCATCTCTTTAAATGAAAATAGGTACTTTTAAACAACAATAAAGGTTTGTCCACAAGTTCCAATGAGGAGTAGTTTTTGCCTTGGAAATTACACCGCTGTTTTTGCTAATAGTAAAGTTTATAACAATTTTACTGCAAAGCAGAATAAAAAAGCAAGCAGCTACAGCATTTTGCAAAACATATTTATCCTGCCCATCCTCAATCTGTCCTGTCTACCATCATGCTGTTCACGCAGTAAAACAGTGCTGTTCAACTGCTCTGGAGCAAGTCTCCAGTTTCCTCTCTGTGCCTCCCCTCTCCCACTCACACATTATCTGTTACCGCATTTCCAGCGGAACCTCTCAAATATATTAAGCGAGCCCAATGCTGTGGGCAGAATGATATCCCACCCTGCACCAGCTTACATCCGCTGCGTGTGCCATTCCCTGCTGGGTTACACAGGGGACAGTGTCTACCAGTTTCCCAGTCAGTGTGGGGATGGCATATCTTGTCAGGCTGAGGATAAGGAGAAGGGGGAACGGAAAGACAGGATCGCTAGGTCAAGCGGGAGATAGAGGGAACTGCTGTCTGCAGAGAGGACTGGCCGAGAACAGAACACCAGGGGCTGCAGGAGGGCTTGGCTTTTGCTCTCCAGGGAAGAGAGCAGGCAGGAGGGGAAGACAGCAATCGCAGGGATCTTTCCGTCGAACACCTGTAACGGGAGGGGGAAGACAGCGAAGGCAGAGCACAGGACAACCCTGCCCAAAGGGGAAAACGGAGGGAGCTTCTGGCTGACTTTCCAACTGCTCTTGCTACATCAGAGATCCCACCAGCTGGGAGGTCCCAATTAACACTCTCAGACAAGGCAACGCTACGCAGTACACATGCCCCGACAAATGACATACCACGTTAGTGTGGCTTCAGCAGCGTCCTTCACTCTCATGGATGCGGGGTTTGGCTCCTTATCTCCTTTGTACTTGACCTCTTGTTCGCTATTTTTGGATTTACTCCCTGAAATGCCCAGCTCCACAATCTCCAGTACCTCTTTTAAACAATCCTAAAACACAAGGGAAATCACCTTCAAACAGAAGCACTCCCATAAATGTCTCCAAGATCTCAGTGAAACAGTGATATACCATCAATTAAAATAAATTAAGGCAGAAGCTTATTCTAAGAGACAGTGTTGGAATAAGATCACATTTGCTATAGGACTGATATTTTCTCCATCTATAGATGTCTACTTATGTTTGTATTCTAATGGCAGAAAGAGCTCCAAATGAATATATACACAACATATTCCATTACATACGTACAAAATTGCCAAGGGGATTATTAAGAGTGCAACTGAAAAATGGTAACATATTTAAAGAGATAATAAATGCATTTCTGAGACTCCCTGCAGAACTTTTAATTAAGTTCTGAGCACATTAAGAATGAACTCATCTGGAAAATTGCGAGAAATCCTTCTCCAAATCATTCAACTGCCAACAGCTTTCATAAGTAAAATATATCATGGTATCTAACTCACTAGGAGAACAATAAAAATATTCTAAGAGTACATAACAAAACTTCAGCAAATCTGCTACAGGAGGAGCCAACACTCAGTGGAACTGCAGGTATGACTCAAGTGTTGCTCATCACAAAATCATTTGCTGAAAATATTTGGATCGCTACAACAAAGGTTCAAATCTCATGGCTTGAGCTACAGATCAGCAAGGAAAGTATTCTCCTGAGTAAATAACTGGCCAAAATCTGAACACAAGTAATGGCCAGTTTTTACCACCAGAGATGAGGCAGGTTCTATGCCTTGGCCCTTCTGTATATTCAGAATGGAGGTAGAAAAAGAGGTGAAGAGGAAGGTTCAAGTTTTCTGATAGAGCAAAATCAACCAGCGTCGAGATGCAAGGCCATGAAGAATTACAGAAGGAGTTTACAGTGTTGGCTAGTAAAATAGCAGGTGAAATTCAAACCAAATAAGGCAAGGCACCTGGAAAATTGCAATTCTAATACTTGCAAACACAATGAAAGATTCCAACTGGCTATCAGGACTCCGGGATGAGCTACTGAGTGTTCAGTACATACTACACACTGTACATAACACTATCTCAACATGCAGTGATAATTAAAATAAAAAAGAACCTAGTGAAAGGAAATAAAGCATTATGCAACTGAAAAAAACAACGCTGTGCCACATCCAGGGAAACCATCCTGTCCTAGTCACCTACTAATATGCCAGCATCCCAAAGTGCGTGCAGAACGCATCTCTAAATAAAGTCCTGCTTGTGTGTTTTCAGTTCTCATTTTTTAAAATATACGTATTATATATGCTATAGGATATATGACTTATGTTCTATAGCAAACTATATTAAAATATTACATAACACACATTAATATACATTATATGTAAAAATATAGACAGATCACCAAGCTGTCCCTGAAAGGAGACAAACAATGAAAATAAGCAATTTCAATTTTAAATTTCTTTTTCTTTTTAACCGCAGGCCAGAAGGCTGTTGGAAACATATATTTCCTGCTCTTTTTCAAGCTTCCCTAGCAAATTCCATCTTGGATTGAGCTCTGCCTTGCTCACTTTCTGGAAAACTGGCTTCTTAGTGAAACAAACTATGATGATCAAAATATTAGCAAAGGAATTCCATTAAGTCTAGAAGGTGCTTTCCACAGGTAAGAGCTGAGAAATGAGAAGAGCCATGGCTTTTAGTGACGTTTATCTGCAGGAGGTAGCCATGCTATATATGTATATACCATTAATTCCCATATTTCTCTTTTCGGTTTCTGTTTTTTCAGGTTTTCTTTTCTTCTCTCTTTTTCCAGTTTCATAAAGCAAGAAAGATCAAGATGTTATCAGAAATACAAAAGGTAATTTTAAAGCCAAAAACATTCTTGGTGAATAAAGAGCAGAAATCAAAATTCAAAATTATTTTGCACAGAAATTAATTTTGAAATTCCTAGTACACTTTTGAAAACAAAGAAAACCACATTATTTTAACATATCAAGAACAGGCAGCTCGGGCACGCAAGGCATTACAATTTGGAGCGCTCAGCGACTCTTACCTTCTCATCCAGCATGTCGGGGTGCTCCGTGAGCCAGACGCAGAGGCACTGGAAAGCAGCGACTATCATGGAGTGCAGGTCGCGGGAATGGAGCGGGGCCGGGCGGCTGCACTGGTACACTATGTAGCTGCACACTGAGCTAATAGCTCTCTTCCGATCAGAGGAATCGACCACCACTTTCACCTGTGCAATGTAAGCAGGAAAGGATGAGAATTCCTCCACAAGAATTTTTCGGAGAAGAAACAGATTTTAGAAGTGTTTTTAAATGCAGTTTTAAGAAACAGGAATAAACAGCCAATCTCTTTTATGATTATAGCTTAAAAGCCGTCGGTAAAAAGACGTAATAGTGATGGATATTGAAACTTAGAGGAAGGAAATGCTGCACTGAGGTATCACCACACTGCATGGCTTGGTTTCCAAGAGCAAGAGTGGTACCAATATGGTTTAATTAAAAACTAATTGCAAGCTGAGTTAGTATTTGAAACACATTTTCAGCAAATACCTCTCTCCTTCAGCTATAGCAACCCATTCTGTATCTCTGAGAACCCACTCACTGCCAAGTCTCCCTTCCACAGGGCTTCATTCTGCTCACATAACTTTCCACCAGGCATATTTTGTGAGCACAGTAACTTTTACCAGTGAAAAAGGGGCAGAAAATCCACCCTCAGACAAGCAGACTGGCAAAGCCCCCATACTCCCTCCCCAAAACTCACTGCAGAAGCCTCTCTGCTTCTCTCCCCACTCCAGGCTTCAGCGAGCAATGCTGCAGCCAGAGGGTTAGCGAAGAGCCTTGTACGTTAAGGCACGAGGATCTACACTGTAAAACTAAAGAATTGAATTTCTCTGCTTTTTTCTTCCCAACCTGTTACTTGACACAAGAACAGTTAAAGCTGGATTTTCCTACTCTGCAGCATTTGACCACGCCGTATAAAGCTTTACTCATAAGGTGCACCCTTATCCAAGCAGAAAGGTCTCGCTGGTGACACCAGGCAGCCAAACTCCATGAAGTGGGGGACAACTCAGAGCCCTAGGATGAAGGCAGCGCAGAACGCATCTCTAAAGATCCGTGGCAAATAGATTCCCCTTCAAGATGAGCTTATGAAGAGCAGGTTGGTCAACCAGCACTCTTGCAGAAACAGGATTTTTGAATTTACCAAGTCCCAGTAACAACCTGGTGCTGAACAGACACAAGACAGGGCAGCCCCTAAGCTGAGAATGGCTTTGGGAATTGGCACCTCCAAAGGCACGACCAGAACCAGCTCCCACTCTGCAGTAAGAGGTGATCTCTTTCCTCCCTCTTTGTTACAAAGAGGAAAGATATCCAAGATACTCCAGAGGAAGAGTTACTTAACTTACATGAGAATTATACAAAGATTACAATATTTAACGTTAACCTGGGTAGGCATTTGAAGAGATAATTTTTTTTCCACATTCCCATCTCATTGCAAGCCAAGGGAAAACCAAACCAAACCAAACCCAAAACAACCTGGCTTAACCACACACACAAGCTGCAGGAACCCCTGGTTCTGTAGGACTGTCTATAAGACCCAACACCCATACATTAATTCATTGCAGAACACTTTCAAATGCATCTTTCAGCTCACGCTGCTGCAGTAGCAAAATAAGCGCCTAGTCCAACATGGCTCAGTGCTGACTCCACGCTCTAAAAAATGCCTGACACAGGCGTATTTCAAAAAGATCTGTCGAGTTCCCAGGGGAATATGACAGGAAATGCTGAATTGTCACACCAGGTCATGGTAGCTGCTGTAAATATACTGGACTTTTGCTTAACAAACGTCATGAAGTCCAGCTTGGGGACAAGAGCCCTCAAGCAGAAAAGGACATTTTACTTCTCAACAAAAAGAGCCCCCCTGCCCCCACCAATAGCTTTAGCTCAGTTATTTCCTGTTGAATCAAAGAACAGTGTGCAAAGAGAGCTCTGAAGAAGGTATTTCTTTATATTAGAAATACACTACCATTTTCTAAGCTCAGAAAACTATTTCCAAGATGAGAAGGAAGGGGAAAAACAAGTACAACACTTATAAAAAGGGGCCATTAAGTTGTGTAATACTCTGGCACACTTGCAATCTGCCAGCTAACAGCCACAAAACCTCTTGTTTCCAAGTCTGGTTACACTGTGAACAGACTGGCCACCCAGTGAAGCAAAGCTGCGATAAATGGGTCACCGTGGGGTTGGAAACTAACGGCACAAGCCTCTATGCTCCCACTGGAAGCTTAGCGTCAAGTTTTTTCTCAACTGTGCTACCTAATGTGGCAGATGCATCCCCTGTAGCGTGAAAAACAAACCAAAACCAGACACGGGAATGCAAGAGAAGGTCAGGAGCCATTCAGCTGGCTCAACAGAACCAGCCCGAATCGTGCAGCAGAGTCACGTGTATCTGAACGAACCCTGAGCTTCACTTCCAGCCAACGGGCACTTACAGCGCACACATCGTTCGAGCCACAGAGCATTTACTTCAGAGAGCATCAAGTACAAAAGTAGTACTGGTTTTTATCTCGTCTCCAAATGGAACATTTGCTGACAAACTCGGACACAGACATCCGTTTGGCGGCATGACTTCCACCTAAGGACTACAATCACCCTTCGGGAAGAGGCCAGAGCACCCAAAACTTCACCTCTCACCTTTGCCAGTCCAGACAGAAGCTCCAGGGCAGCCAGAGAGATACTCATGTCCTGCCTCCACTGCGAGTTGAGTCTTTGGGTTACCAGGTAAATGCTGCGTATCAGTAGTCCAGCAGCTGTATCTGTATTAAGAGCTAGGATATAACCCCAATACCACACAGCACAGGGAGGGAAAATAACTAAGCATTAGTGACAACAAGCAAAGCACAGGCACAAGCCAAAGCAGCCACAATACACACACAAAATAAAATTATACACAACCCAGAATCTAGAAATCGGGTTGGGTCACCTTTGCACAGGTTCACTCCCTTATATACACCACCAGACATTATACAAATACATTCAGACTAGCTTATATATATATTTTTGTTATTATTACTATTTTCTTTAAAAAGACATTTTGGATAATTCCAGCACTCTGCTGCATTTCAGCAGCAGAACAGCTAGCTCCAGGTTTTGCTATTGTACGTAAATTGTTGTGATGTCTTGTAGTTTCAGAAAAAAATTTAGGCATTCGTAACGTATATTAGACATTAGTACTTGTATATTTAGGCATCAGTAATGAACTAACAGAGTATATGTAACTTCACATATCTATGCTAGAAGTTACACATTTTTTCTATACCTAGTGTTTATCACAAGTTGTATGATTTAGATAAATGTAGATAATGAAAGAATCAGTCCTGGAGAAAAAAAAGATGCAATTATTTCTAGACCTTTAATTTCCCTGAACCTCTGGCTCAAAATGAAAAATAGAAAGTTATTTTTGTATCAGTTGTTTTCATTTCAAAATATATTAGGAACACAAATACTCTACATACTTGTTAAAACTAAAGTAGGCAAATTAATATTAGAAACAAAAACTGCTAAATGACTAGTTATAAAGAGACAAGACAACTATGAGCGCTAAGGTGTATCCTTCCCAAAAAACTTAAATCATATTTACCAGGCCAGAGTACAATGTTACACTAGTAGCTACAGTTAAACAGTAAAATTTTCCTGTTCGAAGCATCCAGCAGAAACACAGAAGTTCTTTTCACAAATTTCTTACAATCTTACCTTCTGTGCATAGGAAATTAAAAAATCCAATAAAATTAATATATTACAAAAATATCTTTCAAATTACCTCATGGTTTAAAGACTCAATGAGTCAAATATTTAAAAGCGCCTTTTTTTAACCTTATAAATGGATATATTTACAAGCACCTGTCAATGAAAACCTATACAAATTAAACACAGAATTCAAATGGTGTGCTGAGAACTGGCACTTCAATAATTTCAAACAAACAAATCCTGTAGGGAAAGCACCTACATGTTTACAGGAACCCCGAGAATATACTGAAGTCTTCCCTGCTAAACTCCCTCCTCCCCTTAGTCATAGAACTAGAGAAAAAAACCCACACCACGTTTTTGGTTGGCGAGAACAGAGCTGTCAACCTAGGCTACAATATAACAAAGGTGATCTGTTCTCACGTTTACTTGGTCAACATCAGTTAAACTGATGAAGAACAAATGAGCAAATGAAATTCCAGGATCTCGACATCCGGCCAGCTTACCACACTTGGATTTAGAAGAACATGGATTTTATTGCAAAGATTCAAAAATGCACAGTACAAAGACACAGCAAACTAGAGTTAATTACTAAATTCTCTCGTAACAAATGAGACATCACAAGCATTCTGCTTACTCGCTCTATAAAACCAGAAGTCCTTCAAACACTCTTTAAATACAGTTTAAGAAAAGGTGCTGCAAAAGTCAGGTAAGCATTTGGAATGCTACCAAAACGAATGACACAATTAACTTACACTTGGTGTACCGTTATTGTTCATGAAAACTTAATGTCTTGAAAACATAAGCTAAAGTAGTTTGCAAACACCTTTTTCATAAACTTTTACATTCTTATTTTTAAAATGTTAAGAGAGTCCTTTAGTAGGATTAAAACCCAATCAACTAAAGGGCACATAGGAGCACAAACTGGCAATAAACAGAGGGGCTGTCCACCCTGGGTTCAAAACATCCATGCACATTAATGTATTAGCCAGAGCTAGGAACAGAAAAAAAACAAACCACACACCACCCTGGCATATAATGACAGGGCTTTTCCAAAACAGCTATCCTTACCATAATCCCTCAGAAGGGCTTGTGCTGGTCTCTCACTGTCTGGTGTGGTGGGCTCCGTACTGCCGCCGCTTGCAGTGCTAATGCCACTGTTAGTACGACTGTGGCTTTTGAAGAGGTTATTTTCACCACCATTCTGCAAATTGAAAGTCAGTTTTGAGCAACGAGAAGATTTTTCTGAGTAGAGTTCCCTATGGCAGAGGATGCTCTCAGATACAACGGAGAAAAAAATAGACGAGCAAACCTCAAGACGCTAACTGAGCGCCTGACAACAGCAGATAAAAGCAGTAATGCATTCTTTCTGAAGTGGTAACTTCACAAACAGAAAATACTTACCGTTTCCATTTGACAGCCAATGGCTTCTAACAGTGCTGAATCTTGAACAATATTTAACATTGCACCTGAAGAACCAGATATAAGAAGGTAACTAAAGACCGCAGTAGAATATTCATGGCTAAAATTTACAAAGAAGCACTAAAGGTCTAACGTACAGGATCGCCATTGTCTTTTATAAAAGCTCTATAAAGAGTTTTATAAAGCACAGGATTTAGGTCAGGCTTAGCCATTTGAAGCAGATGAGAGCTGAGATAGTGCTTTCAGCTATTTTAAAAGTGCTTTGAACACAAGTTTTTCAAACTCCTCAGTTCAGAAGGATTTTGGTTTCACAGAAAGGCTGAAATTGTTCCTTGTCTCCCATCAGATTGTGCTCATTTAAAAACTCAGGTTACATTTAAGGATATCTACTGATTCTGTGAATAAACCAACAGTATTTGTTAGATAACAGAGAGCTAAACAGAGCTGGGTGGTCCAAAGCCGCCTCAAGAATTACCCCATGCTGGCCCTGGCGACGTTCTTGCCTGGCACAAAGAGGCTGCCTTCCCACTTTGGCCACAGGAGCCAAGAGGCAGCTGGGGACCAGCAAACAAAAACGTGTTTTCAAGCCGTAATGAACTACTGTTACATGCAGCGACCTGCTGGAAGACAAAGTGAGTAACGCTGGTCCATTCAGCAACCCCTGAGACACCAGCACAGGGGACCACGCTTGTTCTCATACTGATCAGTGACCAGTGAAATGAACCCCCAAACCACTGTAACGCAAAGAGTTTTGTTTTTATAAAGACGTTTCTGCCCCTGCACCCTCCCCCAAATATCAAGGCTAATATTTGCATCATTGATAGAGAATCTGTGGGTTTGCAAAGCAAATTAAAAATTGCTTACATTTCAATTTGACTAAAGCATAAAACAGGTTCCTAAATCAGAAGGCCAGTCCATAATCCAAGGTGGGATACACTGAAATTCTCTCTACCTGGGAATCATCCCCAGCCTCTCACTTTCTGTGCTTTGTTTTCCATCAGTGCCCAAAATACCATACTGAGAAGCTGAAGCTCTAAGCACAGGGGCAGCCAACCTACTTCATCCACACTAGCCAGCAGGTAGTTATCTCTTCGATCTTGGGAGGGATGACTACACGCAAGCGTAAGACACTTAAATGAAAATTGCCGATGCATTCCGGGTGCCTTAGGTGAAGTAGCGTGAACAGCCGGTACCTGCCGCGCAGCATCGTCCCCAGGCGACGAGGAATACAGCAGTAAGGACACAAACGGTAACAAGCTGACACCGATACACTCAGTGGCATCAGTTTTAATTTTCTGCCCCCTGCTTCCCCCAGCAATGAATGTTTAGGAAAACATCACTTGCTGTATGACGGGAAACACACCACTCGCTGTCAAACATTTAGCGAGCGGCTGGAAACAAATACTGATTTTGTTGAGAAGCTGGTGGCACATATGAGAATCTCTGGCTGAACTGGAGATTCATGAATCCTCTCCAACCAAAGTCAGCCTGAAATAACTTCTTATACAGAAAAAGGAGTTTAACAACAGGAACACAGAAGAAATGGACTGGTACGGACTATCATGGAAATAGTGATGATTAAAAAAAACCCCAACCAAGCATTCAAGGCATCCACCCAGCCGGATGCCAGCACCAGCTCACAGTGGAAGGGTACAGGGCACATGGTTAGGATTTAACAGAGCATCCCCCTGTGGTTCTGGTGGTGGTGCAACCCTCTGGGCACCGGCGCTCCGTGGGTCTCGCTTTGAATCCGTAAATAGCCTCATCCCTTCACCAGCGTAGGTTGCAAATCATTCTTTCAAATTATTCTCCTCTAGTCTTTCACTAGTAAAGGAACTATTGTCAACCACTGCAAGGAAACTCTCCCAAAGTCTTTGCAGACTGGATTTGTTCCCTTTCACTTCATTGCTCGTGCATTTTCTTTCCCTCCCCTATCAGTCAGGTCAGCTCTCTCCCTAGAACAAGGCAGACACCTCCCACCACAGTGCAAGTCTGTTTCCTCTCTAAACAGGCACAAGGAAAGTGGTATTGTAATTATGGAGGGACAAGAACACCACAGTGTGGAAAAAGGCATTTCCAAACAGGGGGGGGCAAATAAAAGACAAGTACATTTTTTTACTTGTGTAAAAAATACCTTTACCTTGACAGATTACGCACTATTCAAGTTTTCAGCTTCTACTTACTTTCCGAGCATTTGGAATAATGTTAATGCACTCATTACCTCCAGGAACAGCTCATTGCCAAACTAGGATGCACCTCCAGATTCTATTCCAAAGCTTCTGTCTGAGTATTTACACAATGCTAAAATGTCGTATGTACTCTCTCACTGCTGGACCACCACTCACCCAGCATTTCCATTTGTTTCTAGGCTAAATCATGCCAAAACTAAAATGTTCCCTGTAATGCATTAGTCAAAAATCCTTCCCGATATTAAACTAACATTTTTTCCTATTTCCATTCCTAGTTATGATGGACTTTTCCTGCTAGACTGTGGTTTAGCTGCACCTCTACTTTTCAAGTACTATCCCACATTGGTAAAAAGAGACATATCACTTTAACAAAAATGTGAGGCTTTTCAAGATGTTTTCATAGCATGCGGGAGATTTCATCTTTTTTCTTGCAGAGCAACACATTACTAATAACCCATATTATTCCAGGGCAGATTAAGACAGACATTTCTATAACACAGTTAATAAACAAGGAAGTTGAAATAACCTAGTATCATCTGAGTGTTGTTGGGATCCGTTTCCGTCTGCAAAGCTCCTATAAGTATATTCACAAGCCTCAGCCTCAAGGAAAGGAAGGTTACTGGCTTATCATATGTTGAGCTGTCATCATTGCTGAATTTCCCTTCCAGGACAACCTGAAGGAAAAATACATTTATTTCAGTATCAATTAGAGATCACACCAACATGGCACTGGTTTCAAAAACCCACACATCATCCAAATCCCACTGCAAAACAATCAGGAAAACAAAAACGCAAACGCAAAACAAAGCGGTAAGTTTACTACCTCAGACTTTATGGTTCCGAAATGATGAGGGAGAGGCAACAGAGACAGCAAGATGTTAATCGAAGCTCTTCTTAGCTCTGTGGGGTTTACATAGATTTTAAACTTTGAGAGTTCTCTGCAAATCAAAGCATCATACAGTTAATTAACCTTTCACAGCAATTTGGAGCCAAATTTAATTAAGTTAAAAATATACAGCCACCCAGCGGTCTCAAATAATCTGCAGTATACAACATAGCTGTTTCTTTCTGGGCTCAGGATTTTTTTTTTTTTTTTTTTTTAAACAGCAGCAATAACACAATGAATTCATGCAGGAACCATCACTTGCTCAGCATTCTGTACCCCATACAAAAGCAATGAAAGTATTATTTATCTACTGCATCTTCCAAGCAGAAAGTTTTGGTCATGAGCCTCTATCAGCTTATTTTATCAGAGATCCACAGAGGACGCTCATGCACGTATTGCATAAAACACAAGCCGCTTAGTGAGCAGATAAACTTTTTTCAGTAGCCATCAGCATATTCTTCTACTTATAAGAACTATCCAAAAGAAGCAGTGGCTCTGATTTAAGCCCAGAAGATAAATAATATTTTATGCATAACTTCATAATGAAACGCAGCACCGAGGCATAAAACATACGTTGAAGAAGGCATGCACAGGGTAGTATTAGGTGCCTTAAATTAATTAGCAAAACATCCAGAAATCTATACAGCTCTGACAAGTGAGGTTATATCTTCTGGTTTAAGAATCTACTCCAATTTCATCAGCCTGTCTAAATGATCAATTTTTCTGTTTAACAATGTGTAATATTACTCTCTGAATGAATTCACCGCAGCAACAGCCACTAATGAATATCCTGTGAAATTGTTCTTAAAAGTCAGCAGGCTTTCAATATATTTGAGCTAAATCACTCCTTTTCCCTATTCTTACAGATACTGCTTTCCCTCAATGAATATGTAGATAACAACTCACATATTTCATTTAAAATAAGCGCTGTTATTGCTTCAAAGACAATTGCATTAAATAAAATTAAATTAGAGCTTATGAAGTGCCGCTATTGTCACTATTGAATACATAGACACTACGGGGCCCACATTACAGAATTTCTTCAGTGAAAACTACTCAGGAATGACAGAAATCCCAGAAGATAAACACCTCCCCACATTTCTGATCAAGTTTATATGGAAATAACAATTTACCTGTCAGGTAAAATAGTTTCAAGAGCCGAAATGAAATATGGAACCACAACATCAATCCCTTTCAGGTCACAGCAGAACAAAGGAGGGGAGTTTAGAATAACACTGGCAAGAACGGGGTGGCAAACGAAATCCGCTATCTGCAAACCCTGAATTAAAAGCATGTAAAATCTGACAAAGAAAGATAAGATTAAATTATTTGCACATAAAAAGCATCAGTATCCCACATGAACAAGAATGTGCAGCCACTGTTTCATCTTTTCTATATAAAATAGAGTAAGTTTCAAAATCAGAGCTAGGCAATGTTTATAAGGGCATCCCCCAAGATACTTTAGCACAGGGCAAGTACACCTAACCAGCTTCAGAAAAAATCCTCACCAATCACATGTATTTCACGTGAAAAGCCAGTGCAGCACAGTTTTACTGAAACCTCTGCCTTGTTGCAGCACACGGACTGGGAGCGGTGCAAATACAGCCAGACAGTCAGTATCAGGGCTTGGATCCCGTGCTCTCCCACTATGCCCTTCCCCATGGAAGGATGGGAGTAAGACCTTGATTTTAATTCCCCAACACAAGAAAAATACCGTGAAAAAAATTTTTTTTGGGGGGGTGAGATGAGTGGGGCGAGTGGGAGAAGCACAGGACAGGACACACTGATCAGCAATCTGGAAAATGAGACCAAACATATCCATCACAACCAGGGCAAACGAAAAAGCAGGGGGGCAGGACCCTAGCTGGCCATCATCCTAAAGCACTTAGTTTCTTCTGCAGTTTCTTGTTAGAGAATAGTTATATCCCCTTTATTTTATTTTTTTCAAAGGCTTGCAAACACAGAGGAATCTCAGTGACTGGGTAAGAGAAACACAAACTATCTATCCACAAAAAACTACAACTTGCAAGAAATAAAATAGATTAGTCTTCCCTGAAGTTTGATGCCATCTGGGACAAATGTACCTGAGCAGTTTGAGAAAATCATGATTTAAAGTGGATTCTCTGCCTCTAGCCTTGGCTACCTCACTTTCTAACAAAAATTTGGAAAAAAAGGTACACTATGATAGGCAAGATTGCCTTATTTCATTAGAAACAGAAGTGAAAACAGAGGTAGTTCAGAACACAACTGTTTTAAATAATGGAATATTAGTGCATTTCTATATTTAAAGGAAGAAAAATCCCAACCACAACCACATTCCATTCCAGTGTTGTGGTGTTTGACAACGTAAGACCCTTCATGGTCTAATAAAGTGTACAGAGTCTCATGTCTGCACACTTATTGTTTTCCATCTGAACAATATTCAGTGATAAATTTAAAAAAACCAACCCCCCCAAAAAACCCCAAGAAAACAAGAGGCAAGAAATTATCAAAAAAGACAATGCTCCTTCCAGCTGGGAGGCACTTTAAGAGACTTCCCTTCATCTGGAACTTGAAGAAGACCGGATAAACCCAGCCGGGAATCCCCACCCACAGCACCTGCAGCCTTATCGGGTTTTATGAACTGGCCACACAGTTCAGTAACTGAATCCTTTCACTGTGAATTAATAGGCACCATAAAATTACACCAATAAAGCAACTGGAAGATAGGTTAGTACCGGGATAGGTAAGCTGGTAATATTTCCTCCCCAGTCTTCTTGCTACAAAATATCCTACACAGTGTCCCGCACGCCTCTGCCCTTCCCGCTTCATAGTTGTCTGGGAATTCACTGGCGTCAAACATGGGGTTGGAGGCCATTGTGTCTGTGGACATTTGTGATCCTTTCCGGCGAAACTCCACGCTAGCTTGAGTTGCTATAGCTGGGAAGAGAAAAAACAGCGTTTCACTGCACGTGTTAACGTATGTAATAGGCTCATGGGATCCTGGACACAAAGATCAAGTCAAATTTAGTAGTTATCATGAAGCTGTTAGTTCACTATATTTGAGTCAGTGCCTCTGTTTAGAAAGTATTTGTGGGTATAACTAACTTTTTTTCTTCATAAGGCTGACAATAACTGACCTTTGTATTCTAGAGCCTGTCCCAGCTGTCTGCTGGGAAGAGTGCGCTTCCATTCAATACTTGCTTCCTACCCTCTCTGGAGGACAAGGATCTTCCCTCGCCTAGTTCTCACTCCAGAAAAGCGAAGTACCACCTTGCCTTGCCGCCTTAAAATACCAAAAAACATTTCGATGGTGCCATTACTGTGACCCCCAAGCAAGTGCTCAATTTTCCACTGACCAACTAATCTCTTGTGCTCCTCTGAACACCAAGCTGCTTTGAGCCAATTTTGTTGTATAAACAGACTTACTAAAAAAAATAAATCCAAAAATAATCGAAGGACCCGTATCAGAAAGAGAAATTTGCTCAAACCCACTCTCCTGATATGGTCCTTCTCTCCTCACATGACTACCAAAATTGCCAAAACATTTGAGGTTAGACAGCTACCACGGAGGCTGGCCCCCTCCTACGCCCCGTCCCACAACACACTCCACAAAAGCCTCTCAGGAGCCTGCCGTTACCTACGCGGGACGTGGCTCTGCCCAGCTTTGTGCTCCCTTCCCGCAGGATGGTTCTGCCAGTCCAAGCCAGTTGGGTTCACCTTCTAGAGAGATTTCTGGTCCCCCTTCCACACATCAGTATCACGTGCGTACGATGCAGGAGGCTACTCGCTTTGCTGGCTTCATCCCTTCTTCCAGGATGGCAACCAAAAAACAATATATTGCTATCAACACGAGCTTTTCTCTGGTTTTTTTTTTTTTTCTTGGACAACTTCACTCTTGGATTACTAACGGCAGAAAGAGTGCATTCTTTCTCTTTCTTATTTTTAGCTAAGACTATACTGATTTTCAAAACTTTCATAAGCTACAAAACCAAGGAACAGATAAAGTGTGCTCCTAACAGGATCACGCCAATGTAGTTCCACCAGTACCAGAGAATTTCCTCCGTCCCAGGGCCTGGGACCCTGGGGAACCCCAGGTTCACAATCAGGCATGCAAACAAAGGCCATTAACACCTCCACAGCTGGAATACTTGTTAATTTATGGATAGGGGTTTTTTTGGTTGTTTTGTTTGTTGTTGTTTTTTTTTCTTAAAGGAAACGTCCTAATGACAAGTGTCTTCTCAATTTTTTTGTCTTTAAATTTGGGGTTTAAACTACTGTTACCTTACAAATTTTCATGACATAAGTAGCAAATAAGCACAAATCTTTATGTATCTTCCCATGAGCCATTTTTTGTCCTAAATAAGCTATCCAGCCATATATTGTACTTGGAAAAAAACACTACATGCACAATGCATACAAATCAAACACTAGGTCTGTAAAATAAGCTTTAAGTAAAAAAAACAAACATGGTTAGTGCAAAGTCCTGAAACTCATGACATGATCACAGACTAAAGTACAGAAAAGATGGGACTGATTCAGGCAGATTAATTTGCTTTTGCCAACAATCCTCCCCATTCAAAAACACACACAAAAAAATTACTTGTCTTTTTCAAGTAAAAGTGCAAAAGCTACAAGAGACAATGAGAATGAATTTACAAATAAAATATGGGATTATGGAAAAAGAAAAGCATGACCGCAATTAAGGAAAAGCTACTGGTTCCTACTTACAAGATTTATAAGAAAGAAGAATTTGGATAAAAGATGCTGCAAGATAATAGAAATAAAATGGAAACAAATCAAAGGACAGCAGTAGTTATAAAATACTTTTAAGATGGTGAAATCGTAATATAAGTTAAGAAGCTTTTAGCTTTTTTAAAAAATAGATTAAAAGCTTTATGATATAGCAAGCTCGTTAAACACATAGGAAATTGGCATTCAGGTCCAAAATTATGGTTTGGAAAGTACCATGCAAAACAATGAACAAAAAGTTACAAAGTACTAGTAAGATTTAGAGCTGTTCGTATCCTTGTGCTTCTGTTCTTTCAATGGATGTATTAACCCTTCCCAGCTCAGGTACATCTCCCTGTATGACACACTACGCTGTTCTAAGTGCGACCTGGGGTATGGCTCGCAGGGGAGGTTACTTACCTGCAGTCTCCTCACAACACTCCTGCTTCCAAACCACGAGTTTTGGCAGCATTACAGCTCCGTCTTCCCTGAGCCACGTTGCTAACACCCCTTAGCAGCAGGCAGTATACCCGGGCACGCCTCCCCTGACCACCACCTCCAGCAATCATCTTCCAAAGCAGAAAGAAAAGGCAGAACACTACCAGAAATATCCGCATCTCAAAATCAATTTCCAGAGAAAGAAGAGAGGAAAGACTCCGGTAGCCAGGTACCAGGAGAGAAAGCCACCACCTCGTAGAGCTGCTGCTTTGAATGTGCCGAGCCAGATGAAGACCTGCGGCCGAGCCTCTCGGCAACGCTCAAGATGTCCCTAATCAGGGCTCCTTACAGCTTGCTCCTAGACCCCCAGAACCATTCTTTGGGACATTAATACTAATGGCAGTAGGGCCAGAAGAGCTGAGGGTAAAACTGTACCCCGAGAACCCCTCACTGACAACAGCACGTGGGTGATACCTGCAACCCTTCCAGGTAAGGCTCCTCCAGCTGCTCTAAACACACAGCTGGCAGGTTTGTGACTGACTTCTTTAGGTACAAGGATTAAGAATGAGCCCATCAGATTGGAAGATTCAGTTGCTGCAGCGCCGGCACAAGGTACTCACGAGTTGCTCCCAATTCTCACAAGTTGAAGACAGCAACTAGCAGCAGCACGCACCGTACGGCCAAGCTTGTCTGACTGAGACACATCCTGCCAACAAAACTACACTCGGCACACGAACACACAACCCAGAGCTGACACAGTCAGGGTTAACTTCACAAAGGCTTCTTATGAAGGCATTTTCTCAAGAACCATAGGGAGTTATTTATGCTACGCTAACAGCTAAATAAATACAATGCAGCCATCTAATTCTAAAAACTACACCAGCAGGATACGATTCCTTTCAAACCAACTATGCGTTTTCAAACAGATAATTTCTCCTCTCTCTCCGCAGTACAGAGTAATGTTCATTAGCTGCCTGCTAAAAAGCCGTAAAGCTTCACCATCAAGGTCTCGGTGCAGAAAACTAAAACCCAATATAGGACACTTGAGGCACAAGAGCGTTACACCAGTGATGGCAAGATTGCTGTTTTGCTTCAGAATCCAAACACCACCACTAGACTATCTTGAAGGACAGGGCTGAAGGACCAAATAGGAAGACTGTTTTCCAGGTGGTAACTCCACCAGTACTCGCTCGTACACAGACAACCTCCAGCTAATCTTGTGGGAGAGCTCAATTCCCTCTCTTCCCAAAGAGACAGAGACAAAACCACAGCAACCACAAATATGAAATACGTACAATTATCCTGAATCGTGCAAGGGTTGGCACAAGATGTTTACCAATGAAGGTGACAGAAAATTGAACAACAGTGAGGCAGCAGTTATATTCACAGAACCAAAGAAGAGTTGAGGCTGGAGGGGACCTCTGGAGATGATATAGTCAGTGCCCCCCCACAAAGCTGGGTCAAGGAGAGCAAGCTCGGTTACCATTCCACCCATCCAGGTATTGTTCAGCTCAGAACCTACAAAAAGTTGCACGTTTTTTCCACCACAGTCATTTTTCTTGACTTCTTTTCTGGAGGTTAACGAGTCCTGGAGCCTCACATATCTTCTTGAACAAGGAGGAAAGCAAGGGGAGATAAGTACTCATTCACATGGGCCTTGATCAACTGCTCTTTACTTCCTAAAGCTCAAAAAGACTTGTGTTGTAAGATGGGAGAAGGACAATGTGCTAGTCCATGTGAATCAGCAGGGTTCGTTTAGAACTGAACTAAATTCTGAACCAGAACTTGAGACCACAGCTCATCTGTGGGGTAACTTGTTAGGCACTTGCATTTAGCTCATGAGTATCTCTTTAGAAATCATGTTGTATGGGTTCTCATTGAGAATGCATCACATGACAGAAGAGGAATAAGACACAGGCACTAGAAAATGCAGTGTTCCAGAAAGGCGTCCCAGGGCAGGGGATCTCTCTGCAGGACCAAGGAGCAACCTGTACCAAGATATTTCTTTTTCAAAGCGGTCCTCAGTCCTCCAGCCAGCAACGAAACAGAGAAACATTATCAGAGAGCTATGAGAGAAGAAATTCTTAACTGCGTGGCATTGAAACAAACTGAACAGTCGATGGGTTTAATGCTGTTGAGATCTTACACAGCTGCAGTCCTACACCTAAAAGAAAAATAGTACGTGTGGGCCAGTGGGAGACAAAGCTACATAGCAAAGCTGATTTTAAGTGCAGACACTTCCCAGTCATAAAATATTTAAAGCATTCATTTAAAAAAAGTGCTTCCTGAAGCTAATGCAAAGATTATCCACAGCAGAGTCAAACACGGTAAGACTACTCAAGCTAGTGGCAAAAGCATTACCGTACCAGGCTGTGGAGGATAGCAGATGGACCGTGATATACAGGTATAGCCAACCCGCAGCCAGAAAGCAGCGGATTGTTGTCCTCTAAGGGTAGGGATTGCGGCAGGTAACTCCCTTCTCTGATGCCCTCTTTCTTCAGGCCAGGTCTATATTGGGTAGCACGAGCAGAGACAAGGGGATGGGCACAACGTGCAGATCTGGTTGTTACAGATGGACCCCACTTGTGTGATGGGGAAGGGCCATGCCACGAGTCTCCTGGCCCACCGCAGTCCAGCACAGCGCCTCCTGCCTTACACTGCTCAAGGAAGAAGAGACTTCACCTGGAGACATCTGCTTTACAGATCAGATTCCCCAGAACAGAACTTTTTTCAGTTTGGACTAAAACCTGATTTAAAAGACACCAAAGCTTCAAGGCAACAGAAGCCGCAGGAGCCTAGCCCTTTACAAGTCCCACTGCCAAAAGCAGGGGCTGAGCAAAAGGTGAAATCAGGCAGTTGGACTGTGGTGCCTCTCCGCAGTTTCAGCGGTACAGGTCCATCTTCAGTTCGCTCTCCTTCCGACAGCCTGTCACGTCAGTGCTGTGACCAGCGCTTCACACAGTGGTAACACTCATGGCATCCTGGAAGGGCAGTAGACACTTGACTAAATTCTGTAAGTTAATTCTGTCTTCCAAATCACTAGAAAAGCGGGACATAACACAGCCAGTTTTCTAGGTCTCCACCAAATTCTCTCAGATCCACTGCTGCTAGTAAATGGCAGAACATGTGACGTGCTGGTCTCACTATGGACAGCTCTGATGAGCGTGGAGGAAGAACGCGATCACCCAATTTTCAAATAGTTGTTTTTATTTTTCAGGAAGGTAGCGAGCCCCTCTGTACAGCTAGCAATATGACAGTTTTCTGACTGCTCTTAGGCAACTTAAAACATTGCATATACGAGTAGAAGGCCTTGGAACCCCTTCAAGGAAGTCAATCATTTTGATTTTGGATGACTGTACTTCTGCTAGAATCACAACACCTCTGTTTACAGCTGACACTGTTGCATAAGAGGCATCTCAGCTGACATCCTTTTCAGATTAAGTACTTCATTAAAATTGCTCAAGATACAGGTTATGTCAAAATTAAAATGATCCAATCAATCTAAAAAGCATTAAATACAGAAATACATTAGCTGCATATGCAACAGAACACACCCTCAAATTATGCTTTACTCCTTCCTAAGCTCAGCTATTTCTCTAGCAACGTGCCATGCGCCTCTTACGGAGGGACTTGAATCTCCTACCACAGAAATCCACAACTGAACACTTTCAAAAACCATGTGCTACATACCTAGAAATACCTTTAGGAGATCCCAAATCCTAAACCCATCGCCTCCACACAGGGATTTGTGACAACAAACAAGGGAGATCATCGGTTTAACTGCTGCTGTCACGTCCCACTATGAACACGACCTGCTACAACAAACCTCTTCCTCCTATTTTTCTTACTTAGGCCAGTGAGCTCCCAAGAGCTAGATCTCTTGGAAGAGTTTAGCAGGCATTCAAAATACTACCTGAAGAACAGGAAAAATGCAAGGAGTGAGAAAGTTTATTCTCTTCTGAATATTTTTCGCCAGAAGGAAGAGTGCTAAAAAGCCTCTCTGAGCAGGGCACTAATTCTGCTCACGTCTCAGAACACCTAAGCTCTAAAGCTGAGCAAAGCAGAGGAGACAAAATAAATCCAGCAGCTAAGGACTGAAGAGAACCATGGTATCAAACTGAATATGGAAACACATAGCAACCGTCGCTGAAAGGCAGCAACTTCACTTGCTATTTTAAGGCCTTCTGTTTTCATAACACTCCAAAAACAAGGAGAAGTACCACTTTGTGCAGTATCTGGAGCGACGTTTGACAATTTCTCAAACATTAAAGAGTCACTATAAAAAGTTGCTATTACTCAGAGATACCCAAGCAGATTTCAAACTAGAAAGTGGACTCATCACATTATTTCCTTCGCTTAATAAAATTTTCCCCACTAGCATAATTGGGACGGCCATGCTTGTTACAGCAAGGGAGTGCGGTGGGTTTTTTTAAAATGTTAAAGCCCCCAAACACCTGCTCAGCTAATAACAGGTGCTGGCTCAGCTGGGAGGGGTTAACCACAATACAGAACTTCTGATTTTCTTTTTTTTGCATTATGCATATGTTAATCTTGCAGGTAGGAAATGTCAATAAAACAAGGAAAAAAGTGTACGTATATTTTTCAGTAATATTTACCAGTCATGCTGCTGTCTCTGTTTATTCCATTATGAAGTTTACAGTGAACAAATGCTGCATCAAATAACCACGATCCAAAGAGGTTCAAGATGCTGTTAACCTTTGGCCTGCGAGGAGCTGGCAGTGGCCGTGGCTCAGAACTTGTCTGGTTCGGGCTAGAGAGTGGAGAAGTAGAGGAGGGTTGGTGCTGCACTTTTGAAGTATGTGCAGTAGTTACCTATTTGAACAGAAGAACAGATCAGCTCCTGTAGAAACAAGGAAATTACTTCCTCTAACTGAGGAAACTATCAGAGGGGTCAGCCACTTAAATACAGAACAGGAAATCTTACAGTGCTGGTTTTCATCGTTGCTTTATTCACAGTCACTGCCCGATGCCTTCGGTTATGGGGTGGAGTGGTGTTGATCGCAGTGTTCTGGGGCATGCTCAGCCTGTTTACTGGCGTGGGTGGTGCGCTATCTGACCGGGGTCGTGAAATGCCTGTAGATCAAGAAAGAAAGCAAGCTTTCAGCAAGACTTCACAGGCTCCTACACAGCAGCCCAGCTCATAAGCGTTTGGGCCTTCTGTGAAGAGGCTAACTCCCCTCCTCCCCCCACAACAGCAGTAGTGAGAAAAACTTCTTTCCCCTTTTACTATTAGCAGAAAAATGCACAAGTGAAAGAAAACCCTTTTTGCAGTAGATAAGCAAATGATTTAAAAACCACCAAAGAATCACACACCTTAAGAACATGGGAAATGGCAAATGGGAGGGCCAGTTCCAGGAGCAGGCCCAGGGAAAGCACAAGGTTCATTTGCCAAAGCAAATTTAACAACTTGCTCCTGCCAGAATTCAGATGCCTCTCACCTTCACCTCTCTTTCACAATGCTCCGTTCTGAGACAGCTCTAAGATGTCTGACCCTTCAAAACCAACTTAGCTCACTAAACCCATCCACCATACCGTTTTCTGCTGATTTTGTGAGCTGAATCAGCTTGCTGAACTGTCAAATACTAAGTCAGTACAAGAGATGGAGTAAGAAAGCAGAGCAAGCTGTAATTTTTCCGGCAGCAGCAGGACATTAGATCTTTGCCCAGCTCCAGGGAAATGCTTGTGGGTTATAAAGTTACTCTTCACAGTCAGAATCAGAAGCAACAAGCTCTCTGCAAAATCAGAAGTGACAAACACCACTTCCTCCCATTTTAATGAATACCACCACTCTCACACTCCATCTGAAAAATTAAGTGTGGAATCGCAGTGGCCTTGCAGATTTGACACAGATTTTTTTGACCATGTTAATTAAGGTGCACACGTACTTTTCGTAACACATTACAAAACAACTAGCTCCTGCTATCCCACCAGTGTTACACCCCACGCAGAGGGCAGAGTATGCACTATGAAATGTATTGGTTGGGTATTTTTGGAAAAGAGGATGCAGTATTTTGCCAAACGCACACATCACGTAGGTGTGTATCACAGAGGACAAGATAAAAACCGTGTGCTTTGGCTAATCTCCCATCAGCCTTAGCTCTGATGTCTGCCTGAGCACACTCACACCTCCACACCTATGGCCTGAATTTAATTTCACCAAGAGCTCTCCTGTGCCTGGTGCATCATAGTCTGCAGTCTTCCTCTTTGAACTCCCGATGGGCTGTCATCACCCTGGGTGTTTCACCTTGCTACATGGGACCTTCAGAAGTCTGAAGTCTCCGATCCAACATCCTACCAAAAGCTCATGTGGACAGCAGAGCTCCTGGCAGGCTTACAGGTGAGCCTGGGCTGCCAGGGGCCCACAGGAGCGCTCCACAGCTGGCCAGCGTGGAAGACGCAACCCCAGATACCGTCACCCCCCCCACTGCATCCAGACTTGTGTCTGATCACTGCCGCCCCCGTGGGAGCACAGTCTCAGGCAGCCAGCTGCAGAGCACAGAAAGGACTGCCGCACCATCAGTGGGCTGAAAGTCTCCGATAAGAACCCCAGACTATTTTTAAGGCCCAGGAGGAGCTCACTCCAGCAGCCATCCCAGCAGAGGTGCATGCACCATGCAAAGCTAACCACTGCTCAGCTTCCTGTCTCCACTGCAAGATGCCTCCCTCAAGTCTTACATTACAAACTATTTTCTTCACTGAAAATTAATTACTAACCAGTTTCATAAAAACTTTGGATATAGTACATTTTTCCTCAATACATACTATATTTAACAGGGTTTTTTAATTGTAATTCAGGTTACACAGCCCATAAGAGACACTTCAGAGGAACACCTTCTAGCAGTGCTCAGTTGGACTTTCTTTTTTTTTTTAATTATTGTTTCAGTGCAGGCTGCCAAATTCTATTATCATATGGAGGAAGATAGAGTTTAACAGAGTAATACAAGGAGGTTGTTTTCATAAGGTTAGACCATATACAATCTTCCTTTAACAAATTATGATATTATTTGACAGACTATTGAATATTTTAAGTCTAACATCTGGTATTAGTAAAAAGCATTCATTAAAACTCCTTAAAATTGGTGATAAGACATCTGGAAGAACACAGTGGACACAACAGGTTTCAGGATTCAGTATCACAGCTTAAGAAAAGTGACTGCTCTTTTACATCACTTTTTAAACAAAGTTTAAAGTTTCACTTTCTACAAAAGTGAAATCTATAGTGACAAAGACTTGTTTGCAGTGGGGAACACAGTACTGACAAACCTTTTTCTTGCAATAATTTTACAGAAACACAGAATGTATTTCTAGTAAAAAGGATCTTATAACTCAGTGAGACAGGAGGATCTTGAGGTGCTTTGCTTAGGACTAAACCATTCAGGTTTTTTCCAAAAGACAAACAACATGTAAAAGCTGACAGTTCAATTCCACAGCTAATTTTTTTTCTGAACACTGTTTACATATCTGCTCAAGTCTTCTGTAGTCTCCCCTCAGCTCACACTTCTGGCAGATGACAACATCTGTTTGCATACATTTAAGCTAAAAAGCAGCAGGAGACAGGCAGCTCTCACAGTTAACAATAGCATGCTCTCTCTGGAGAATTTTTAATAAGCCTGAAGCATACTAAGAATAACGCCTTAGATTTTAGGTTCTATATAGTGTTATGTAAAACTTACCAGCCAGTGCTTACATCCACTTTACCTTTTTGTCAAATCTGAGCTACTCAGTTACCAGCAGACACAAAGAAACAGAGCTTTTCTTCTCAGCAGTACTAGTCACCCACTAATCATAAACTAAGCGGAACTGGCACTTGGAGGATACAGATCTGAAGATGACAATCTAAATTCAGTACCTTATAAAAGCAGGCACTGCACACAGCTCTCGCCACAAAGTTTATAAAAACAAAGTGGTCAGTGCTCACGATATACTAAGAGCATAGCACTTGCATTGTTGATTAGCCAAACAGAGAAAGAAGCGTTGTTTGGGGAAGAGATAGCTGGTTTTATTTTAGACTTCAGATTTATTTATTCACTTTTTGTTTGAAACTAAGGCCATCTTCAACTTCATGCATTCTAATATTATTATTGTGTATACAGATGGTCATTTAAAAGTGACCTGAGGTCCCTTCTCTATCAATTCCAGGACCTACTTGTAAATGATTGTAAATTGATATGGCTATATTTATGGAGAAGACAGATTTAAAGAGAGTAAAATAACACTTAAGCTACTATTCCTAGCTATCCACAGGTAAGATAAAAGCATTACCTAGGAATGCATCCACTAAACAGCTGATCCCACGCATGGCACGAAAGAATATTTGAGGCAGATGTTTAAGGCAGGGGTACTGATTCAGTTCTTGAGTCATCCCACTCACATTCAGAAACTGCTCCTGAAATTTGGGGGTAGAGCTAATAATGGCTGGGTTACTCAAATCCACAGGATTACTGCACACAGAAAGAGCAAAATATGTTTTAGTCAGTTTAAGAACAGCTGTTAGGGTTTTACAAGTACTTAAAGGTGCAATAGTTTAAGGCATTTAAATAAACAACAATGCAAACCAGCATTCAATACCAAAATATTTTTAGCTGTCACTTAAAGGAAGTCAGTTTTCACTTCCTGGTTGTCTTCATTTCAGACACTACCCAACTACACTAAATAATTTTATTAAGATCCAATGAACTAGAGTGTAGAACAATCCCACCATTGCAGTAGTATTAGTTACTTATGAGGGCTTTTGAACTCAGTTTACGAGGTCCTTACGCTGTTAGAATTATTCTCAAAAGGTAAGTAGTGAATCACATATTGCCAGCAAGCAGTGACAAGAAAGGGAGCAGGTTCTAAAAGCTTCAGCAATTTTTCCTGACTGATACAATTCCTGTAACAGCAATTCCAGACTTGAAGAGTATTGTACTTGTGACATTACTATCACAAATGAAGAATAAATTTATTTTTTTTTTAGTTAAGAAGTAGATTTTGAACAGTCTAGCTTTAATTAGTACATAAAGTTTATCTATAAAGTTTATTATTCTAGCCATTCAGAACATTAATACCATGCCATTCTCAAGAATCTTTAAAACCAGGCATGCCACCTGGTTCTGTTGTGTATTTAAGGAAGAGTAACATGGATGTTGAAATGAGCTGTATAGCTTTCTTCAGAAACAAAAGAGATATACTCATTTTAAAAATAATCTTTTGTAGGTTAAATTTAACACCCCAGAGAATAAATGGAAGCAGTATACATCTCTCGGAGCTATTGTTCTGCTTTTCCTGTTTGCTATCTCAGAGAAACAAAAATGTATTGAAGTCTTATTTTCAGATCCTCCAAAATGCCAAATAGCTAAAAGCTTTTTAGTTAAATGAACCGGTTTACAGTCCGAAAAAGTCAGAGTTCAAAGTTGAACAACTCACACCCTGGCCCTGGATTGCTGCAGGGCACCAGTACAACAAGTCTCTTGCACTTTATTCTAGTTAGGTGCTTAATCTTGGCAATCTCCACAGCAGTTTTTCATTTGTGATGCAAATCTATAGGAACGATGCAAGAATATGAACAATGGATGGCTGTAATTACAATACCTCAGCATATGTAAAAAGCGAAACCAAGTTTGTGCAACGCACTCATTATCCATTTCAGGAGGAATCAGACCAGCATCTTCATCAGGAATTTTAAATGGAGGAAATGAAGGTCCATAGGTAAACCGCAGCAATCTAGAAAGCAAGTCAGATAGATCTGTCATTCAGTTAATACTCCTCCAAAGCGTAACAGTGCATTTGAGCCCCAAAGGTATCAGCAGGCCACAGGTGAGCCCACAAGCAACAATACAACATCCCAAGTTTTCCTAGAGAACCCCCCTTCATACAACCACTTAGCCCTCAAAGCTTTGAGGGGTACACACCTTGGAGCCTGCCCCAAGGCCCACCTGAATCAAAGGGCTGTGACACCCCACAGCAGCTCTGCCATCTGCTTCGCAAACAACATAGGCAGTACACAACTGGCAAGATATTACATAAGAAGGGAGAGGGGAAAGAAAGAAGGAAAAAAAGAAAGAATTTAAAGCCATTATCCTCAAGGCTCTTTAGCTGAAGTGTCCAATGACACCAGCAAGTCACATTAGGTTACAGCTCTAAATCCCAAGTTACCGATGACTTACAATTCACACTGAGCAACACTTGACGCCATCCTACAAGCAGCACGGGACTGGCACTCCACAGAGTAGCAAGCACTTCAAAGAAGATACATTACATTTTGCAGAAGCTGGGAACCACAGAACAGTGAAGAGCAAACCTGCAGAGGGCTTCATAGCAATGCAGTGCCATGAGGATGATGGCTTAGATAAATGGAGACCTTTCTCTAGAAGGGCTATAACTACTTGACCAGTCACAAATAAGCTTTGCTGAGCCACTGCTGTCTGGTTTGATCCCTGCTTCACTCCCAGCTTTGCAAATTTATAGATCAATTTTTCCGGTCAACATAACCTTGGAGTTCTCCAAAAGGATGGAAGAGATCAGAGTTGCACAGTCTCAATATACTAGCACTCCCAGAAGCCAGTTTTCATCTTTTCCTAAGTTAAACTCACTTTTAGCATCATTTCTTGCTTCAGTTATAGCACTTTAAGCTTCTAAGTTAAGAGTTGTCTGTAATGGACAAGACCATTCATCATTGCCCACTTATAAAGCCATATACTTTTACAGAGATAAAGTAATCACTGCTAGGAGAAAAGGGAGGAGAGCAGAAGTCTATGGCTGACCCCTAAACCAAGAGTTAAACAGGCTGAATTACCATCTTTCACATCCCCCAGCACTGGGCACGACAGTAACTTGCAGCCAAGTAACGCTGCTGTGTTTGGAATCAGAGGCTGTCACAGTAACCAGCTTGGATAGAAAAGCAAGTGAGCTTTAGGACATGGGCCCTTCTTCAAGCCCAAACCAGAAATACAGGTAACCGTACCTGGCAGTGACTCTCTCCACACCGATACCCCAGCACCATTTACTTTCAGTGCCGCAGAGACATCACCCCACAGTCAGTTTTTGCCAATATCCTAGCTCCAACAAACCCAGAAGAGTGTGGGCACATGCCATGCAAAGCCATGTCCTGCACCACACTGTGCTGCTTCACAATTCTCCCCTTAAGAGCTGCAAGAAATTGGGTTTTCAAGGAACGTGACTGAATCTTAACTGAAATTTGGCACATTTTCAAGAATGACCGAAAACAAATAAATTGTAACCCACACATCCAAGACAGTTAAAATAGGATACCGTCACCCTAGATGGGTAAAAGAACTATCTATTGGTATGGCAACACAAATAAGACCCTAGTTTCATCCTGCTATGAAGTCATAGCCATGGATACAGATTAACACTACATATGTGTGCAAATTTCCAAATATAATTTTCCATATGGTTTGAAGTTGAGACATTTACTCTCAGCTTATTGCTAATAACCCAATTCAGAAAACTGTTTACTAACACAACACTTTAACTGTTTGAAGCTATTAACTGTTTGAAGTATTAAAAGTGCAGCTTAAAATACCACTGAACTTAGAGTCAGCATCAGAGGAGTTCAACTTTCTATGCATTAAGCATAAGCCAACCTTACTGAACAGGAGACTAAAACATTTCAGAAAACCTGCAGATTACTATGCATCAACAGAACCAAGACTGTTAGTCAACAGTGGAAGATAGTGTGAGCATAGTGCATGGAACAGAACACCAACGCATGTTTTGAGACAGAGCTGTTCTTTTCACATCAGTGAATCACAAAATATTCTCTGTTACGCAACGCTACATCTGATGAGCTAAAAATAGCTAAAGAAATAGTGTGGGAAATACGCAGAACTTGTATTACAGCTTTATTTCCCACAGGCTTAAGTAGCTGCATAACCTGGGGAAAACAAAATAAAAAAAAAAAAATCTATCCACACTTGGAATTTTGACAGGTAATTCAAAAGCAAAAGTTTTCATAGTTAAAAACAAACCCTTGCAGAAAAGCATACTATTGAATTTTTCGCAGTGCAGCAATTTTAATGTATCTTTGAACTTTCACAGAAATGGCTGTTGATGTCTCAGGAGAGCTGGGAGGAGGAGACCCAGACCCACTGCTCCTCCCCAGTTAATCTAGCTCTTTCCTCCAAGAGGCTGAGATTTGTCCCGCAAAGACTTCACACCACAAAGACCCCCGTATGAAGGGTACTGAGACTCCCCTCACTGCTCAGAGCCTTCCACTACAGCCCACCCTCTCCTGCAGCCCACAGATCCTCACTGTCCCCCTGCCCAGCAAGGACCGATGCAGCTCTTCTCTGACACTCTCGGGCAGAGAGTGCCGCTGCTGCGAGGAGAGCCCGCAGCCTGCCCCAGCCCATCGCCCCCCTACTGCAGCACAGCCAGTGCACAGCTTCAGCAGCACAGGGCGGGAGAGGCAGCGGCCAAGAGTCACCTCAAACACAGCAACACACAGGAGCTGCGAGCACCTCAGCTTTGGTGGTGACTGCCATTAAACATACAGACTAGAATGCTGCACTGATATTCATGTCTCATTCTTCACAGAACATGAAGAGTCACAGTGAGAGAAACTAACAGACACACTGTAAAGTGCTAAACATCAGAGAGATGCTGAGATTGCACAATAACAGAGACGTTCCAGTTCAGATCTTCACTTGCAGAACGAAGACACACACATATGCAGTAAAAGCCAAGGATACCAGCAAGATCTCTCACTTTGTTTTGCTCACTCACTTTTGGATTGCTGTGCATTCCACAAATAAGCAACTCCAGCGACAAACATGCATAACCGTGACCATCCCCATATGTGCGTGTTTATTTCCACGGCGTTTCTCCTACCTGGAGGTAAGGGCGCAGATGACCTTGCTCCACTGCTCAACTACTGCAGGGTGATGTCGCCAGTTGGCCACCATCTCTTTGGCAGTTTTCCAGTAAGGTGGTGTTGGGAAGCACCGTGTACAAGCTAGTAACCACACCTCAAACAGCACGCCAATTAATTTTTCAGCCAGATTCTCAGCAATGCCACCTTATAACAGAAACAAAGCATGCCTTTAGTCAGTATTCAATCTAAATAACTTCAAATATCTCTCCAAGGAGATTTCAGTTTAAGTGCATAAAGATTTTTAAGTTCATTTTTTTCACCATTTTTGGTTAAAGAGCAATTCCTGTTTGCTTCCTCCAGCAAATTAGACTTTTTACAAGACCAAACCTAATCTATAAAGCCCAGCACTCCATCTATACCAATGCCTTTTTTTAAATAGGTATAAACTGACAATATTATTTTCCAGTCTGTAGGCCAAACAGCAAAACACATCGAGGTTTCAGTGAAACAAATAGAGAAGAACATCATCTGAAACCCTTCACCATGAGCTGTCCCTGTACAGAGTCACTCTTCTGCAAAAATACGTTTTGGAGATCTCAGCTCCAAATCATTTGGTCTTTTCTGACAATGCTTTATTTCAGAGTAGAGTACCGGAATTAGGAGCGAGCTATTGTGCTTCGGTGGCTACTAAGAGCTTTTAACAGGTTTTGCCCCATCCCCCAGCAACTCAACATCAAGGAGAGCCAAAGGTTTTTCCAGTAATTGAACCAAACGGAAGTTGAACATGCACCTTGCACAGTTGGAGCTGCTAGAAGAGTGTCATTGATCTGAAGAAGAAATAATAACAAAACCTCCCAGGTTTCTCTTGCCATAATTGTCGATTCGCGAGCCAGTTTCTGGACAGCTTTCAAAACTTGCAAGCACAATCTAATCTGACTAGATCCTGGGTCCGGCCTGCAAGAGAAGAAAACAGTACTTCAGTCTCTAAACAAGAACTATAAAAAGTGATGTGCACAATAATCTGAACTTGAGTAAGTACAAGATGAAACATCAATATTATTGAATGAGAGCCAAGAACATGAGCTAATACGCTTCTGTGCGCCCTAACTCTGTCTCTAAGAATCCTCACGCTGCCTTAATGAGTACAAGATGTACCATAGCATTATTCCCTACATGACACAGAACTCACCACCACAGAGCGAACACTAACCGGACCAAGCACAACCCATTAACCCAAAGGAATTTATCTTAGCCCAAACCATGATAATGTAGTTGAGACATCAGTAATTGTTACATACATAATTCAGGAGGAAAGTAACAAAGTTAGGAGAAAATACTGTTAGCAAACTAATGTGAATTCTTCCTAGTTCTCCTGTTGCTTCCAAATATAGATCCAACTCTTACTCCCGGATCCTTGGATTTAGGGTAAACAAACAAAGAACCAAACTAGAAGAGGGTCATTAAATAGGAAAATCTCTCTTCCTCTAGTCTGATTAAGGCAGACAGGGAACACGTTGATATTATCAAGGTTTTCCCTATAGTAGCAACCAGTTCCACACTGTCACTGCCGAGTCACTCAACATGAAGCGTTGCAGAAGCAGCACAAAGCAGCATGTTCTCTCTCCATCAAGTTAGTTTGGGGAAGGCAGAACCGGTACAAAATAGTAACATGAAACATTCAGGACAGTATCTGAGGACACTGGTAAACAAAGCTGAGGAAGCCTAAGAGTTTAAAGGGTGAAAAAGGAGATTACAAATTCGAGTGTGCAATACATGCAAGCCATATTTCAACCGGTATGCTGTCTCCTCATCCCTCCTACCGCTTACTGAAGGGATGACAAAAAAAAAAAATTATAAAACATTACCTTCAACTAGGCTACTAAGTAGTATTACGAGATTCCTAGCAAACACTTTCAACGTGGTATAACCCACAAGTCATGTGGCATGGTAAACACCTCAAGGACATGCACTAGAGAGAGCTTTGCTTTTAAGAGAATAGTAGCTCACATTGAGATCACATTGATAGACACCCTTTGAAAATACTATCGACACGCTTTAAAAATACTATCAACTCTTACCTTGATAGAGTAAATGTTGTATTACAGTACTGGAAACAACATTACAAAGAGACAAGATAATATCTAACGCAAAATTGCAGACTACCAGTCACAGTTCAGGACTGCAGTGGGTTGCTTGATGCTAGTGCTAGATCCTGACATGTAGTCTCCGTAGAACAAAACTTGGGACAAGTAAGCCCTGCCTTGGTTACAGCACTATTTTTTCCCTGAGCAACAACAAAGCAGATACTTTAATCAAAAGATATCCTTAATCTTGATAGGCTCAAAGCTTCAAAGCCTGTTTCAAGACTTGCTCCCCTAATGATTTAGGGAATCTGTAACAAGGGGCTTACATGTAGGAGCTCCATATGCAAGACGATGGATGGGATGCTTCTGAGCTAATCTGGTAAAGGCACCGCTAAAGTCCCCATCATTCTGTCAGCTCTTCTTGTCCAAAGTCAACTGAATGGCAAACTTTGGTTGCAGCATCTTGCAGACTCGTGTCTGGATTTCTACAGAACCTGGCCTTTTGGTTCCCACACTCCTTTGCAACAAGAGTAGTTCTCATGAAAGTGTCTATTATTACACTTGGACAGTCACATGTTCCGTGGTCTCTCAAGCAATTCTAAACATTTAGTTGCATGGAAGACCCTGGTATCTCTACCTCAATCTCCCGGGGAGGCGGGGGAAAGAGTTCTTGTATTTTGTTTCTGTGCGCCCAACAAGAGTTTGTGGCACAAACTTTCTATGACAGCAGCAACTACCGCTGCTGCTTAAGTAATCTGCAAGGCTTCCCAAACGTCATAGGGTTGCTAGAGATGGAAAGCCTGGGGATTGTGTGCGGACCACTCAAATGCATCAAGAAAAGAAGTGTTCATTTCATCAGGGTGGATGGTCAGGGCTGGAGGGAAGGATGCAAGCACCCTCTCTCTAGTCAGTCCAGTAGACAGAGGAAAGGCAATTGACTCACCCATCTTTCACCCTTCTCATTTTTCAGCACCACACTATTTCAAGGACTGTTGCATGTAAACATTTGATATTCTGCTGAGCACTCAAACTAGAATGATTTACACACACCTGCTTTGTACTTGGTGTATAAATGTTCCTGAGATGCTATTTAAGTTGAACTGCTCACTTAAGACTGCTGCATTTCACACCTCAACTATACATCCTCCTCAGGATTTGAAACCCTCCCCACAACTCTGGGCCACCACTTCTAAGGCAGTCAAACCAAAAGCTACCTCGTTTCCAGGAAACCAGGATGAGGAAGGAAGCTATTTTAATCACAATCCTCCATATGATATAGGCTTATAATAAAGGCTTAGTATTTTCAACACAAGAACAGGAGATTTTTCCAGGAGATAGTTTAATGCAGGTTGGTACAAGAGCTCCTGGGTAAGTATTCTACAGGTGTCCATCAGCACCAGCAACCTGCATCAGTTGGGTAAAACTAGAAATTATTCTCCTCTTCCTCTCCACAGGCACATGATGTGAGCCTTTGCTTTCACTCAAACAAGGTGTGCACGACGCATTTAATTTCCATTTCGAATGGCTTCCTGTTGCTGGAAAGTATTCTGAACACAGCTTCCTGGACGACAAAACTTGAACTTTAAAGTTTTTTTTCCTTGAAAACAGAGTAAGGACTTGAACATCAAGTGTTGACAGCAACAGCCATGAGTGTTTCAAATACATCTCAGAGGCTTTTGAAAGAAAAACAATAGAATAGTTGTACTAGAGGGGAGAAGTGTTTAAAGTAATTATTTTCCAGCCCTCCCTGTCTCTGGACGTTAATTATTTCGTTCAACAGCCATCACGTGCCATCTATCACCCTGAGCTCCATCAGTGAAGTGGGGAGAGAAGGGTGGAACGGCAGCATCCAAGAAACAGGACTACCTAACTGCCTGTTACTAGGGCCTCTGCTGCAAAAGCAGTCAAGGGATCATAGCAAGAACTATTTCATGAACTAGTGAAGAATTCATTCCCCAGTGTGCCAAGGGAATAAAGGTTCCCAGACAGTAGCCTCTATTCTTCATGTATTAAAGCTTAGAGAAGATCTTCTGCAGAAGTCTAATCCAAAAGCATGATTTCCTCAGATTTGTGCCATTGCCCTGACCATCCTTTAATGGGTATTAAAATGCCTTTTTCATTACAAGTTAAGAGCAATGACAGCTAAGGTTAAGTGGTAGACTTTGAAACAATCAATAAATAGCAATGAACTCCTTGTCTGAATTTGTATGAGTTATTCAAAGCCATTTATAAACAAAGCCTTCAGATAAAGTTAAGCGACCCAAGCACAGCAGAGCACTTTGAAGGCCACTCGCAGTGATACATTATTAATACAGATAAAAGCAGATGATCTGGTACTTACAGACATATATTAAACATTGATCTGAAGTAATTTCAGGTAGCTAGTATTTAAGTACTGTTTCACAGGGCACCATTAAATTATCTCACTTATCCAACAGCGTGTTCAACAGTAGCAGGTAAACTCATCATAAACTATAAACAAAGTATGATGGTTGAGCACTCTGCCAATCTAACTTTGTCCAAGACCTAGGAGCATGTGTATCTCAACATTATCACTCAAGGATGCCTCATGTAACACCAGGTTGTCAGACAGCAAGCGCTCCTCCGCAGGATTCAAAACTACCAGCAAAAGATGGTCAGCATAATTATGCCCATTTAACAGGCAGCAAGATGCAGGCACAAAGCAGCGACTTACTGCAAGATCCTCCAGCACATCAGAAATGTGGTCAAGTCTTGAGTAAACAGAGTATGGGATTGCCATGATGTGCTCTTAGTTATCTGTTTTACACAATACCAAGCATGTGGTCACACAGTGATGCTATTTAACCTTTCTCTCCACCCTCCAGTCATCTGATAGAGATAGTTCTTGAAGTTCTTAGAGCAGTAAACAAGTCTATGAAATTCTAATTACGTAAACAAAGCAGCAACAACTCAATTTGCTACTGAGAATTACAAGACAGGTTTGGAGAGACACTGTCTTCCTAACTTTGCAACGACAGCAGTCTTAGTTTAATCAAGAGCCTCCGTGGCTCATCAGGCCTCTCTGACAGGTTACCTGCTGACTACAGCTTCGAATTCCTGAGCCTCCCAAGTGTCCCACTCACCTCGGTACAAAGAGATTTTGGAGATGTTTGAGAATGCTTTGAACATAAAGGTTTGGTTCCTTAATAACCGGTAAAGGAATGGAGTCCTTAGGTAACACAAGAGCCATAATCCAATCTGTGTATACATCGACACAGTACTTCACAGTATCGCCATCGAGAGGGAGGGTCAGGCCGTAACAAACCACCTCCATAGTCCATTTTACCTAACCAAACACAAAGCAAAAGTTATTAAAAATAAACATTAGCAAGTAAACAATGGTCTGTGCACATCGGTTCCAACTCAACAAAATAACAGCGGTTACATGGTACGGGCAATTCTATTTAACATATATTGCATTAAAACACCAAGTCATTAATTTGTATATCATGATATCATGAAGATTATGAATAAACAGCAAATCACTCTAAATCCTGAATCCCTTTAGTCTAACCAGTAGGGAGAACTCTTCAGAACATACAAGAGCCAATGTAATAGAAGATTTTCATATTCCAGTAAATACTTCTACTACACAAAGACTTTTTTTTCTTTTTTAACTCACATTCTGTAGTTTCAAAAACAAAGGTAATTAGAAAGGCTTTATGTGTTAATCGCTAAATTCCATGGTTGTTTTTTGGGGGTTGTTTCATTTGACTTCCTGGTAGAGTAGCTCAGATAAGGACTTACTACTGGGACGCTACAGGTGTTGCTGTGAACTAGCTGTTAACAGAAGCATAATGTAGATTACTAATCTAAAAATACAGCACACTTCATAAAACCTGGACTATTAAAGATAGAGATAGAGAAAAATCATTAAGTTGCCACTCTAGCATAAGGAAACTATGATCTCTAAGAAAATGCACTTACTTCTTTGTCTGTTTTAAGTAAACTCTCACTTCCAACGGACGACGTAATTAAAGCTTGTCCAAGAGGACGCACCACTGCATTGGCCACTTCTCTCCCCACGTTTTCAGGATAGCTGTGAAGTACACTGGTATTACCCTGATCATTTTGAATTACAAGATGCAAGGATCTCCACTCTGAGTACATAGTGCCTCTATGCTACAATCCAAACAACACCTGGGGGGCAAGGAAGGGGAAAAAAAAAACAAAAAACCAAACCACATAATTAGTAGAGATGTCTATGACATGAGTTACTAAAACTGAGGCTGTTTGCCATGATATGGACCCTTGTAAATTCAAGATGCATGTGTCCATGTCATACATTTGAAGACCTAGAAGAGATTCCAACAGCTGTTTTTCAACCTTAATATGTTTGTTTTAATATAGCTGTGAGCTTGGGTTTTTAAAAAAAGAATACAGTAAGTTTCAGTTAGGGACTAGCAGCCCATTTGAGACAGTTAAACTTAATTAAGTATGCTCTAATGCATTTCAAATCCTTGTAAAGTCAATACATACATGCAGTCACTCCCTAACTAGATTTGTCCCAAAGATTCAGGATAGAAAAGCCACTAGAAAGTTTCCCAGATAGCACTCTCAGAACTAGACAGGAGAAGCTCAGATTCCCCTTTCAACGATGCTCCCAGCACGACTGCAGTTGTGCATTTCCCCTTACCGCAGGCTGAGCCAGCCCAGGGAGCCAAGCCAACAGTGAACTAACCTGGATTTTGCAGTGGTGGGATTCTGGGGTTGGTTTTTTCTTTTGGCATCGTTGTGAAACCACAACCGAGAGAGGCGGATTAGAACCAGCAAAAGTTAAGCTACGCTTCCGTAGTCACTCTCAGCCAGCATCTGCCCAGAAGCACGGCAGGGCATGCCCTTCTGCCCCGAGAGCTCACGCTGCACCATCAGCACAGACACAACTCCTACCTGCGGTACGGAAACCAGCTTGGGAGCCCGGCCAGAGCAGGCAGCCCCGGGCAGCAGGGAGGCACGGCGTGACAGGGCCAGCAGGTAGTCACAGGACTGCTGTCCAGTCTCAGCGGGCAGCTCAAGGAGATCTGCCATGCGCTGCCAGGTATGACCTACACATCAAAACACTTGGAAAGCTATGCCAGCGCAAAGGTGTGTCTGCTGAGACAGATTTAGCTGAATCTAACTCAGGTGAGATGAACATCTGTGCCAACACAAAGGAGCAGCAAGGACACACGGCAGGAGCATCCCTCTCGGCAGTAGCATCCCTCCTGGCAGGAGCAGGCTTTTGTACCCGCTCACAGCAACGGTAAAACTGTTCCTTGAGCAGGTGGTGCCACGGCAGCCTAAGCCATCAGAATCAGGACTGCGCTATCTCCCACTTTCCTCCTCTCCCACCAACACTGGCAGTCCTTTATCAGTTATCTGAGCCAGCCAACCACGTCAACAATAAAACAAGGCCAACAGGCTTGGCACAGGAAAAAAGCCAGGCATGTTCAACAGCCACAGCTTAGATCAGCTCAAGCTGTCACGAACGGCACCCCGAGGACCGTTTGCCAACTACACTTACCTGGCACATTTTAGAAGCGTTAGTTATACAGGGAATGTTCTGAATGCCTCCTTTAGACATTCCTTGGCCCAAAACCAAACAAGAAGCCAGGCCTGGAAATACACCTTTCTAGGGACAAGCCACCATTTAAACAGGACTGCTATTTAGCTGACTCCAAGTGTTTATTTACACCCAAAACCTACATAAAAAGCCTGATGAATTCCTTCAAGGAAAGAGAGAAGGCAAGGCAGCAAGATTGTTGTTTTCCAAACTATGCCCTTCCTGGTTTGAGGCAGCAATCACGTGTGCTCATCCGATAGCAAATTAATCAGAGCAGCCACAGCCTGCAGGAAGCATATCCTTTCCATCCTTCGGGCGTTCTCTCTCCTCTGGGGGCTGTGGCAGGGGAACGTGCGTGCCACTGCGGTCAAAACCCTTAGGCTTAGAGGAAGACAACAGTTCCAAGACACTAGCTCTTGGGACGCAGAGAATTCACAACAAAACAACAACCAGAAAACCCCACAACAAAAAACAAACCCCAAAATGAACATGACTCTCGATCCTCAGTGACAGCTTCAGTCACTGCTTAACTTCATTACATAGGTTTCCCTACTGCCATCTTTTCCTTTCATATCCTATACCCACAGGGCCTCTTCAGCCTCCCCTTTCTGTCCCACCTGAATGCTGCCTTAGTCTCCAGCTTGCGTTTGGAGTGGAAGAAGGAGGGACAGAAATGAACTACCATCCACTTTACAGGACCTCCTCTCCCTCCCTCAGGCCCACAGCACTGCCTCTGCTCTCAGCACAGCATGCCCCTTCTGCTGCCCGCTACGAGGGACGGGCAAAGGCACTCGCCTTCCCTCCCTCTTGACACTCCAGTTCATTACAGAAGCACGTAACACCGTCTGAGGACCGCTGGTTTAAATAAACTGATTTCAACTGATAAGCAGCCTGTACTTTCCATAGCCACACTCCAGCTGAAGGACTGGCAGCTAACAGCTCGCAGCAGGAACTTATCAGCCTGCCGATAACCGCAAGCACGCTTGCTGCGGCTGCCCTTACACCAGAACAGGGTTCCCAGAAGCACAGAAGCATTGCACAGCACAAGCAACTTGTAGGCAGTGCCTGCAAATGAGGAGCTTTCTCATCTAGAGACAAAAGTCATCAGAAAGGACAAAATTTCCAAATCCTGCTGCATTTTGGAAAACTCTCATTGCACTAGGGCAAAGCAATGTCAGGATACAACCACCTGCCTTCATGCAACTCCTGGCCGTGCTGGAACAAAGACGCAAAGCTCTTTTGGGTGACCCCGCCACGCTTCTGAGAGGAGCAGCATTCGCAACAGATACAGGATGGATGTAACATGCCATGTTTCAGAGATGTTTAGCAGCAGGACAGGGTAACCAGAACCTCTGGTGCCACAGCCTGCTGCCTGACCTTCATACATAAATTTAATGATCAAATTTGTATCTTATTAATATTCAAGACTTCTTTTGGTCTTGCCGTAAAAGAAACCTTCTGTTAGGCTTATCAATATACAAGGAATACTGAAAAAGAAGTAATTGCTTCAGATTTAAAATCCTTTTGAGGTGGGATTTCCTACAGTATTGGTTTATTCGCACCCTACGTTCAGCAGTAAGAAGTTCTTATTTGCAAGGACTAGAAGTTACTTTTTCATTTACTGCCATTTGAATTGGAAATTGCTGCCATCTGTTAAGATTGGGGTGTAGCTAAACCCATCTACTATGCAGCTTCATATAACTGGACATAAGTTAGAAGAGGCTGGTACGTCTCCCTACACAGTTGTATCTGTTACGACGTTCTGTTTTGACAGATTCAACATACTGAGAGCTCTGTAACTTGCTTTAGACAAAAGGCACCTATTGCTTGGTAGAAGCAGGACTCACTGCCTCAGAAGAGGCTGTATTTATCACAAATTACTTAAAACAGCAAATTGGAAAAATAAATGCGACTGCCACACCATGCAAACAGCACGCCATGATTTTTACTTTTGTTTTTGCAATGCTTCTGCATTTCAACTTCAAAAAGGCACTCTTGCTGGCCCAAATAACATCTCATGCAGCTGAATATTCATATTTTACATAAACATATGTCTTAGTGATTTGAACCTCAATAAGGGCTCTCAGAATGACAGGCAACCTAATTAAGAGGAGAGGTGGGAAGAAGAATAAACAAACCCCTGAAGTTTACCAAGCAGTTTTACCCACTCTCAAGTCTGGAAAGGGGTCATGTTTGTGCTCCCAGAGGCTCAACTAAATAAAACATCCCCAGATTCTCACAGACAGATCTGGAAAGAAATTGTCAGCATTAACACTGGCAGAACAATTGAGAGATACAAAGTTAAAATATTTACCAACTGCTATGAAACTGAGCATAATTCCAATATCCCTTACTGTGGTAAATAATTCGGGTTTCAATATATTACCTCCAGATCCATTTCAGCTTTGTAACTTTAGTAGCTATCCCCATATAAACCACTGAAAATGGAGGTTTCAGCATTTAAGACTAAAGATCCTCATGTTCACAAACACTGTAGAAGTTGGTAAACATGAAAGAACTTACTAATGAGCCAATAAAACGCCAAAAATAAAGATATTTAAGTTCCATTTCCAGTCCCCAAAGACTAAATATTTTGGTTGCAGCTGTTCATATAACCTCCTAGATCACTAAAGTTCGACAATGAGAATTACCTAACGCACAGACCCACGTTCTAAAGAACTTTGAAGGAACACGCAGGAGCTCAGAGCCTAAAGCAGAGGTGGGGGCTTCAGAGCACGCGCATGGGAGAGGTCAGGGAATCGATACGGGTGTATGAAGCAGTTCCTCAGAAAGCGTGTGCTGAGGGAGGGGAGTGTCGGGGGCAAGCGTGACCGTTCAGGAAGCTGCTGAGCATGAAGGGCTATGTAAAATGAAATGTTTGCCTCTAATGCAAAACTATTGCAAGCACAAAAGACAAGGTGTCCCAAAAACGGGTGCTTCTTGGGTTTTATCAGAACCAAAAAAGCAGAGTGGAGGCAATTGTTTTTAATATAGTAGATGCAGAGACCATCGGCAGAGAGATGCCCAAGGAAGGCTGAAGACCTAATAGAGCCTAAGCCAAAGGAGCATCAACATAAAGGGCCATCAAGTTCTGGGATATTAGATATACCTTGTAAGTATTAAACAGAAAACAAGTAATCCCTCTCTCTAACACGACCCCTGCTACACCAATAGTACTGACATCTGTTCTCCTGAGGCGACAATTGCTGTCAGAAAACCATCTTGCTACAACCTGTCTTCCCTGGATCGTGTACCAAAGAGGTTTATGAATCATTTTTCAAGCCAGCTGAGGCCTACAACGTCCTGAGCATGGACAACTGCCTCGTGCCCACTTGCCCCACCTCGATGCTGCTGCTCCTCTGCCCTCCAAGTTTCTGCTGGAGAGAGAGACTTTGATCTTGCCAAGACTAACTCAGCACCTCTCACATTAGGCTCGCCAGGACCGAAGCAGCACAGACCCCTCCAGGCAGCTCACCTATGGAGCCCATCCAAGGGGGAGGCTCTGCCCTCGGCACATACCACGTGTAAAGGACAACAGGCAGAGCAGACAGTAAGCAAAAAATAAAAAAGGCAAGAGCCAAACAGAAGATCCATCTGAGAGAAACACTAGCAGAAATCAGTATTTTGTTAAGTCAGTATTTTGTAAAAGAATAATCAGAGATGCATGTCAGGATTACTATCAAATTTATTAAGAAACAAACAAAAACCCCTAGATTCAAGGCAGGAAGAGATCAGGCACAGAAGAAACAGGAATTCGTGTCATCCTTTCCCAGGCCATTCAGCCGCAGTGCTACTGAGTACAAGAGAATCACAGCTCCGCTTGCCCAGGGAGAATGAACTTGTTTGATTCTATCACCTAACTGTAGCAGAAGTTAATATATTGATCTGACATCGGAAGGCTGGTGCCATTTATGCCACAGGGCTTGGGTCTCACTCTCCCCAGCACTCTCTACGCGCTGACTTCAGAGACCCCATCACCATTCTGGTTCCTGAGAACACCACTGGGCACCAACCTTCCCGGAGCAGGGCACCCGCCACGGAGAAGAAGGCTGCCTGAAACATACTCTAATATCTGAAGCCATAAAAAAGCAAAACCATCAGTCGATTTTGTATGTTTTGCTATTACTCTGCTTTCACACTTCATTACTCGGACATCAGTACTTCGCTTCTCACTATTGTTCTCATCTTTAAACACAGGGTTGAGAAAATTATCTTCCAGGCAGGTCATCTGAGAATTTAAGGAGTTTTCACAGCCCTCGCTTGTGCTAAAAACCACATAATGAACTCCACCGCAAAACAGTGCGTTTCCCTGACCCAGACTGAGAATAATTTTTAACTCAACGGTTTATTTTACATTCGTGCTCCTTCCTCAGTCCAGTTCCTTGCGCAACTCTACAAACTGCACAACAGGAGGGGGTCTCCTGAAGCCAGTGGTCCCCTTACCGGGGGCACGAGCCCTGAGGTGCTTTTGCTGCTCTTCACCACTTCCCAACAGAAACCTGATCAGCTGCCCGCAGGCCCTGAAGATCAAATGAGAGGAAAAAATAAGCAAGGGAAAGCAGAATCACGGCAAAGGCCGTGAGGCCTGCAGCCAGGAACACACGGCACCACCGGGTTATTCGGGAGCAGATCTGCAGGGAAACAGCGACAAGAACTTTTTCCTCCTTCACGACCGCACTGCTGCCCGCGGGACCGGCGCAGACGGGGGAAGGGAGCTCAGCGGCCGCGGGTGACACTTCACGCTCTCTTCAGGGACCCGAAACGCGGCTCAGATCCGGTCCCCGGCACCAGGGCACAGGCCGAGACAGGCCCCAGGGCCGCGGGCCGGTGCGAGGGGCTT
>VXBL01007593.1:268690-344829 GCA_013400195.1 Aramus guarauna | reverse complement strand
CGGGAGAAAGCCGCGCGCGTGCGCGGGCCGGCTCTTCCTCTTAAAGGGGCCGCGCGCGCACGCTGCCCGCCCCGCCCACGGCCGCTCGCTGCCGTCAGCCCGTCAGGGCCTTCCCCCGCCTCCCGCACGGGGCCGCGGGCTGAGGCTCCGCAGGAGGGAGCCGGGCCTCGTCCGGCAGGAGCCCTGGCGGGACGGGGCCGGGTGCCGCGCCGTGCTCCTCCTGCCGTCCCGGTGCCGAGGCCTCCNGGGGGGTGGGGGGGGCACGGGGTCCCGCACGCCCCGGTGCCGGGCCGGAGGGCAGCGGCAGCACGGCCGGTGCGGGTCGGTGCCTGCCGGGCAGGTGGGTGGTGTCCGACCTCTGGGACCCGCCGCTGTGCTGAGCGCTTACCGGCTCCTCGCCGGGGGCCGGCTGCCCGGGCCCCTCCGGTGGCATTCCTCTGCTCTGCTCCTTCTTGGGTGCAGCAGGAAAACGCCCGCCCGAAGAGACGGCAGCCTGCAAAGAGGTTTTTAACCCCTTGTGTTGCCGTGCATTGAGGGAGCGGCGTGTATCACAAACCGCACCGCTGTCCCGCAGCAAGAGCTCCGTCCCACGCACCCTGTGCACGGGAGGCTGCAAGGCAGAGTTTCACCGTCAGGTTTGCTGAGTGCTTTTGCTGTAAATCTGTTCCGCCCCTGAGGGGAGAGGGGAGCCCTTGCAGGTCCCAGCCCTTGCAGCACCGTGGATCTGTGGTGCCCGATGAGGAAAAGCGGTGCTCTGGAGAGGTGTTGGGGAGGTGCTGGGGGTGCGTGCGGCAAGGACGGCGAAGGCTGCGTGAAAAGGGACCTGGGTGCACGAGCGGTGGCTCAGAGCCGGCATCCACGCGTGCAGAGACGTGATGCCACTCAAAGAAACCGTGCAGAGCTGGCTCATGGACGCCTCGTCCCCCAACCACAGTCAGTTGCTGAGCCCGCCTTCCTGTCAGCCCCTTGCCTGCTGTACGGAGGTGCAACCGCTCCTTCCAGTCTCCTGCATTAAGCTTGACAACGGCAGAGGAAGGCAGCTTAGAGTTTATCTGCAGCAGCCCGTGGCGAGCCACCTTTCTGCCCTTTTCCTTTGCGCTCGCTACGTGTGGAGCTACGCGTTTTCAAAACCACCGAGAACGGCCGCAGGGCTGCCTGCTGCTGCCTGCGCGCTGCCTCCCCAGCAGTTTGCCCTGCTTGGATTCTCTGTGTCGTGTCACAGATTTCACGCACCTTACCGTTGTCATGTTACCTCTATTTATGTATTAAAACAGTTAAGATTGCTGTCTCCCTGTCCACGCAGCGTTCCCTCCCCAAAGCTGAGCCACAGCAGCACTGCTCCTGGAGCCTGCTGGAGGGTCCCTGCCCCGGTACCCGCACTGATGTGGGAGGGAGAGTCCTGGGCACCGAGGGGCCAGCGACCCAGGCGAGCGCTGGCCCGAGGGGCGCAGCCCCGGCCGAGCTGTGTGTGCCATGCGGGGGCTCGGCCGTCAGGCCTGCGCCGGGCGGCTCGCACCCCTGCCCGCGGATGGGCTTCGCCGGCTGACGGCACCGGAGAAGCCTGCAGGCAGCTCCCGCTCGGCACCTGGCCATGATGCCACCAGCCTGTCCTTGTTCTTTATCTTGAAGCGAAGCAGCGTGTTTTCATTAAACGTCCTTTTGCTCAGCTGCAGAAATGATGTTTACTTCGGGGAAAACCCTATAAAAACCCTACAGACCCCGATGCCGGTGAACCTCTCCCCTGCGCCCTGTGCTGTGCCCTGGCTGGAGATCCATGCGATGCTCCATGACTCGGGGTTCCCAGCATCCAAAGGGATGTGAGATTATACGCTTATTCTTTCTCCCGTTATCTCCAGGTCTTTTAATTTAATGGTATTTTAATCAATATTTTACAGAGTCTGACTGCCCTTCTTGCTGGTATCCTTAATGAGCAGCAGCCCCTGTGCTTTTTATGCAGTGTTGGTGGCGGGATCCTGGTCAGAAATGCCTTTCTGGAAAAAGGGCGGTGGGGAAAGGAGCACTGGTGTGCATGGCTGGCCCCACACGCAGCCGTGAGAGGCCATCGCACGGTTTTTGGCCCAGTTGACCCCCCCAGGGAGCAGGGAGAAGGAGAAGGAGTTATCTGCGTGTCCTACCCCTACTGAAATATTCCCTTGTCTCCAAAAAGGAGGGGCAGGGGAAGGAAAGGCTCAGCTGGAGTCGCGTTGTGTGCGGTGGTTACGGGCGTGCTTGCAGCAGATGTCGGAGCGTTTCCATCTCGTGCAAAGGCAAGCGCAGGCACAGCGCTGCAGGGGGGCCCTGCGCAGCGGGTGGTGGGGCTGGGGGGGTGCATGGAGCCCCCCATGAGTGGAGCCGCTGAGGCCTGAGCCACTCAGCACAGGAATGAGCAGTAGGATGAGCGACTCCAGGACTTGGGTGCCAAGGAGTGGGCAGAGGGCTCGGAGGATGAGTACGGCAGCAGCATCGCTGCCCAGCCATCACTAATTAATGAAGCAAAGGGGTCCTCGGGGGCAGCCCAGCACACCCCCGTTTTCAGACAAACCGAGTTGCAAAATTTGGCAGAGGCGCCGGGAGAAAGGCTGGCACCGCGGCTGCCGCGCGCCTGGGACCTCAGGGCAGGCAGAAACCATCCAAACCCTCAACACTTGACGTGCTCGAGAGCCCCCTCGCCAAACCTGCCGCTCGCCCGGTGGCTGCGGGGACCCTGGCCCTGGAACGGGGGTGACGAAGTAGCGCTTTGGAAAAACGCAGGTGAGGCTCGCCAGGACGGAGGGGAACTCGCCGCACGGCAAGGCAGGTACCCATGGGGCTCGGTAAGCCTCCTCGGGGAACCTTTCCCCCTCGGCATGAAAAAACGGGTTTTAGCGGCTGCGCCGTTCGCTTTGAGGGCACGGCGAGTCCCTGCGCCGGGGAAGGTGGTGCGGGACGTTCTCCTATCGCTGCGGCAGCGCGGCGGCTGCCCGGCTGAGGGGAAGGGAAGGAGCCGAAGGGTGTTACAGGTGCCAAAGCAGCAGAGGACGGTGACTGGGGACGAGACCTTCCCAGCAGTAACGCGCCCACGGGCAGCGGGTGGGCAGCAAACCGGTGCCTCGCCTGTGGGGCTTGTCTAAACAGGCAAAGGGGAAGGGGCAGGGGAGGGGTGCTGGGGCACGGGTCCTGCCTGCTCTGACTGGTGGGGGTGTCCGTGTCCCACCCCACCGGAAACAAGAACGGGGCTGGCAGCCAGGGGCCGGGGGGCCATCACCCCTCTGCTCAGAGTGAGCGCTGGGTATGGATCTTACAGATGCCAGAGCTGAGGTAACCCTAATTCACAGAAATTCGTGGTGTTGTCCCAAGAATCAACTGATGCATATTAACAGACTGGAGCGGGGGAAGCATCTCAAGAAACTTTTCTAACCTTTGCAACTAGAAAACTGGCAGGCCAGGCAAGGTAGACAGCTGATTAATCTTCTCCGTCTCCACGGCAGATACGCCGGAGGCCCACCAGTACCCTTCTGGGCCCCTGAGGTACGCTGCCTTGAGGCAGTCTATGCCAAGGAGGCACGGGGCCTCTGGGCCGGGCACCATAGTTTGCTTTTGCCACTTGTCCCCTGGTAAGTTCACTTCAGTGTCCAATACAGACAACTGTTGGGCTCCTCCCCTCCTTTCCTTCAGCTTTTATTGCTAAGCATGACATCATATGGCATGGAACATCCCTTTAGTGAGTTGGGGTCAGCTGTCCTGGCTGTGTCCTCTCCCAGCCGCCCACCCGTCCCCAGTCTCCTGGGCCCTGGCAGGGAAAACCCACCCCTGCAGAAACTGTGGCACGTAGGCCAGGAGCGACATACTCCGTCTTGGAAGAACAAGCAGGCCCCCTCACCACGTCCCGCAACATATGCGTTATGCAAAATAATTTCTTTGTTTTATCTCATGCAGAACCGCTGTGTGGAGCCTCGCCGAGGCGGCACAGACAGCTTTCGGTCGCTGTGTGCCAGCAGATGCCAAGTGCCGGATGCCCTTGTCTTCCAGCCGCTCCAAAGCTCCTCCTTGGCAGCGGCACTGCCGAGGACTGCTTGGCGGAGTTTGCACCACCGCCCAGTTGTGGAGCACGCAAGCAGGAGCAGAGCTCGATGGCTCACCAGGGCGCAGGGCGATAATCTCAGGCTGCACCGAGCGGGAAAGGGGGTAATTGGTGACTGGACCGCGCATAGAAAAATCCCTTTAGTGTGGGATGATAACCAAGCACAAGCGTATATTAGGCACAGCTGAACCTCTGTGCTCATAGCTCTAAATGTCTTTTGCGTGGACCACGCACTTTACAACACAGCCACCGGGTACGTTGGAATCTGGTTCACGTTAACGGTTTCCCTTCCCAGGCAAAGGCTGTCACCGGGGCAGCCCTTGGCGTTTGTGCTGCGCACAACACGGGTACACTGCCCGCGGAAATGGGCAGCTGGAACTAAACGCCGAATTCCGAGGAGGCTGTGTGCGGGACAGCAACCCAAAAGGTATTCCAGGAAAAGAGCGCGTGTGCTGGGAGAAAAGAGGGCTGGGCCAGCAGGTTAGAGACAGAAAAGTGAGGTCGGCATCGGGCAGGGGTTCCCTTTGCCCACAGCTGCCAGTTGAGCTTAAAACCGCCTGTAGTCACCGTTTTGCAGTACCAGCTCGTGCTAGCTGTGTTCTCTCGTCCTTTGGAAATGAGGATTTCATGGTGTGCTTTCAAAACACGAGCCTGGCTGATCAGGTAGAAGGCAGCAGCGCTCAGCAGTTTGAAACCACAGCTCTCAAAGGAAGGAACACATCAGAGAAAGGCCATTGGCATTCAAAGAACAAAGAGAAAAGGCTTGTGTTAAATTTAAGGCCTTTTGGCACGCTAGAGAATGCCATCCCTCCACTAATTGAGCTATTAACTCTGGTCTACTAGTTACATTCTCGGAGAAGCCCTGTTGTGGTTTACGTTGCATGCAGCAGTAACTGGGAGGAGATATTACTTAAACTCAACTGAGAAAGGGGAAGTAAAAATGCAGTTTTCAACTCCTTCTCTGAAAAGCGCGTTTCAAAATTCATGGCTCCTTTTCAGGTCTCATCTGAGACAGTTCGGTCTGGAGTCGCTGGTTTCTCCTCATCCAGTGACTCGGTGCTGGGAGCCGCAGGCAGGGGGGCATTGCCCTTGCACCCCATCTCAGCCACCTTGTGCCTCTCACCGGCAGCACAGCCGGGGCACCCCGGGGTGCTACCCCCCGCCATGCGGCGAGGTAGGCAGCGAGCACAGCTGCCACGGAGAGGGGATGGGGCTCAGCCCTCGCCGCCCCCCAGCCCACTGCTCTGTCTCCTGGGACCCAGCTGGACCCCCGCCCTCGCCCGCCGGGGACCTCCAGCTTCTCTGCCTCACCACTGAAGCACCTTCCCCTCTGTAAAGTCATCATGACTCAGCATGGTTTTACTCTATTTTTTCTGTATTTCTATCAATTACATTCTTTGGTATAGCTTCCGTACATTTGCCTGATAGAGACACTAAACTCAATGGTCTGTAGTTCCTCAAATCCCTTTTTAAAAGTGGAACGGCGTTTCCCATGTCCCATTCCTCTTACAACAAGGGCATTCGTTTTATGGTTACATAAGCAGGTAGATGACTAATTTCTTGTTTAGTCTACAACACAGGAGCGAGTATGATCTAGTGCTAGCAATTTCTTCTTACGAGCAATTTGTCTTCCGATTTCTTCTCCTTACTTCAGTCTGAAACAGATTTTCTGGCTGACTCATTCACCATAAAGAAAAATCTCAGCCAGGGAATAACCTGAAGCTGTTCTGTAGTAAACAGTGGTGCAAAGGCTTCAGGTGGCTTCTTGAAAGCCTTTCAAATTCTCTCTCAGCGTGAACCTCCATGCATTTGGAGAGCAAACGGACTGAGACAGGGGTCATCTTGACCTTGGGCCTGATGGAGAAGTTTGTCATCAGGCCCGTGTCCTGCCGCTGCTCCAGGCAGGCTGCTCCTGCCTCTCCCCTGCCCGCTCCTGGCAGCCGGCTGGGCAGAAAGCGGCGAGCACCGTCCCACCTCACGTGCCCAGGCAGCAACTGCTGCCCACAACCGCCTGCCTCAGGCAGCTCCGAACCCTGCAGGGAACAGGACCTCTTCTGCCCAGTGTGAGTGGGCACTGGATTTGTCCCGCAGGTGTCCTGTAGACAAGCAATGTTGTGCTGTGACTGAGCAGGATGCTGATGTCTGAGCTTCAGGACCTCTGTTTTATAAGCATTTCATCAGTTCCTTAGTGCACTGCACCATGCATTTTCTTATAGGCAGTCTTCTATCATTCATGTTTTAATTCACCAATTATTTTATACACATTGAGCATATTTCCAGTCCAAAGCTCCAGCCCAAACTACTCAGACTCCAGGATAATGCATTCAGTTAACTCTATATCCATATTACATCAGTTCACTATGTATCATACATATAATGTATCTAAGTGATATATCATTAACAGATGTCATATAGAACATACCTATAATCATAAACATTCATTTATGTACTTATACATATATATGTACAGTTTTAATCTGGATATTTTGGCTACTTCCTTGGCTGGCTCTTTTGCATCAAGACAATACCCCAGGTGCCTTGTGAAGGTTTTCTTCTATCCCTTATTGCAACTCCAGTGCTATTGTCCCACTTAGAGCTTTTTTTGGGGGGGAAAAAAGTGAGAAAAATGCTGCCCATGAGTTACATTCTCACATTCCCCATTATTTTCACTGCACACCTCTAATACATACTTTCAGGTATGCTTAGCATTCATTGCTTTAGTTTCTGTTAATAATTACTAGGAAGTGAACAGAGAAAGTAAATACGATCAAGTAAACATTAACTGAAGAAAAGGCATGGTTTTATAAAAGAAAAAGGAATTTGATGCAGTCTATTTTCTAGGCTGGAAGACGCGGGGCCACCCCTCTTTGCAGACACAGAGCCAGTGCAGGGCACAGCTTGGACAGAAATGGGGGTTTGTGCTGAAAATGGGCGGGTAGATGGTGGAGCCGGGGTCCTCTCGCTCCTGGTCTGTGCTCCTCAGCCATTCCCCATCCAGCTTTCTGCCTTGAGAAAACAGAGCAGCCAACCCCAGCGTTGCCCTTTTTTGCACAGTAATCGGCGCTGCCCCGCTTACGCTGCTCAGGAAACCGTCAATGCAATAGATGTGCAGTGATGATACGGAAAGTGTTTTTCAGCATGCCAATGAAATAAGAAGAATGCTCAACTCTCCCACTTTCGTGAAAGCCCCAGAAAGAGACGAGTGACTCATTGGCTTTGATACAAAGAAATGAGGTTTGTGGAGAGCGATTCTGCAGCCCGGCCCTCAGAGCATTACAGTGCTCTGTCTCACAGGGAATGAGCAGCCTCTTGCAGGAGTTCTTTGAGCAGCCAAGGGCTCCTTCTGATGCGGGCACACTGTGCTGTGAGCTCTCCAGACTCGAGGAGCCCACTACTTTGGAAACACATGCTGTTACATCAGATCCTCTTGCACAACTTCCCTTACGGGCTTGCCATTCTCCGTGTACCTCTGGCCTCAGTGTAGCGCCCTTCTTCATTTCCCATCTGTGACTGATGGTGAGCAATCACGACTTCTGTAGCCTGGGAAGATGCTTGGAAAGTGCNCTACAACCTCCTTTCAGGTAGTTGTAGAGAGCGATCAGGTCTCCCCTCAACCTCCTGTTCTCCAGGTTAAAACACCCCCAGTTCCCTCAGCCGCTCCTCACCAGACCTGTTCTCTAGGACAGCCCCATCCGGGTGCAGCAGAGCTGCAGGCTGTTCCTGCAGGAGAGCAGGCTCCGGCTGCTGGGACAGCTCTGCCCTCTGGATCCAGAGAGCTTTGCTCTCTGCATAAAACTGGGAAGGCACGGGAAATCACACTGGCCCAGTAGATTTGAATGAACTGGATGAGGCATGTTTATGTTTAGCTGGCATAGTTATGTTTGTAGCCCGCTGTAAGAGGAGAGAGAGAGAGGTGCCTGCTAAGGGCCAGCCCCAGGCTCTTCGCAGGCTGTTGCCTGATCACTGCTGTCCCTTCCTGGTGTTTGGTGGAAACAAGCCATCCCTCACTCAGGACAGCTCTCAATGATTCAAATGAGTCTCCTGTGGGAAAAGTAATGGAATAGACTCCCTTTACCTTGCACTGCAGCTGCATACGTTGCATGCTTCTTTCTGTGCTGTCACAAAAGCACAGAGGGAGAAATGTGGGATTTTGAACTACTTGCAGAATCACACCACTCACAGCAGCCCTTGAGCTCAATTAGATGCTTTGATGGGGAACCTGTTTTGTCAAAGCTAGTATCTCTGGCAGACACCCTCTCCTTGGAGAGAGCTGAATGCAAATATGCAGAGAAGATGCTCTAACATCTCCGACTATAACAACAACCAACCTTACTTTTGAAAATCTGACTTGGATTAGGCAGCAGAGAGGTTGTGGAGTCTCTTTCTCTGGAGACATTCCAAACCCGCTGGACGTGATCCTGTGCAACCTGCTCTCAGTGATCAAGCTCTAGCAGGGGAGTTGGACTAGAGGATCTCCAGAGGTCCCTTCCAACCCCTACTGTTCTGGGATTCTGTGGTTCTGTGACAGAGACAGCCTGAATTCTAGCTGTTATTTTCCAAATACGACCTTCCTCTGAATGCACATACTCCAGGCATTTAGCTGCACTAAATGTGCACATTGCACAAGTGATGGATGAAGGTTAAGTTGGCTTAAGATGTTTCATCACTTTGCAGTGAACAATTCCTTTTTCTACAAAGCTTGAAAAAATAATCAATTTAATTAAAATACAATATAATTTCAAGACTGTCTTAGTATTTTGACCTACAGACCTGGAGGGGTAGAATAGTTACTTCATTGCCCTGATCTCCTAGATCAACTCGTGTAAGCTGTAGATTTTGGCAAGAAAGAACATTCAGCCCAAGCCTCGTGAGGGATTTAGGCTGACATGAGAAGGTATGCAGTTATACCCTGCTTGTTCAGAAATAAGCAACCCACGTTCTCCTGGTGTGAAGTCAGCTGGGCCATCCAGGGTTCATCTGCAAGCTGCCTCAGCAGCCCCATCCCCCTGGGCACCTTGGCCCAGAGCCATGCCCTGCCAGGGCACAGGGCACCCATGCTGACACGTGCCTGAATGACTGCAAAAGCATCGAGGAACCCCAGCCCCGACTGCCTTTACAGCCAGAGAGCCCTCTGCTTCCCAGCCCTCACTTATGCCCACAACATGGTTATCACTATATTGGATCCTCAACTCAACAGCGTACAGTTCTGTAAGTCATTTCCAGCAGGAGTGTCGTCTTAGCGTCTTCTCAGAAAAAAATAGGAAGTAACACTCCCTTCTGTGAGGACTGCAGAAAAAAAGACACAGGTCAGTTGAAAACACATGGGGAGGAGGTGGTGTTAGCCTAGTTAAGGCAAATGCTGCTGCCTGTTGCAGGGTCCTGGACTGCTATGCTGCAGCATGTGCACATCTTAAATAATCCCTATTGACAACAGCAAGCACAGCATGGGGACCAGCCCCACCAGAAAGCCTAAACACAACTTCCTGGGCTGGAGGACTATTGCAGTGATGGCACAGTCTTGTGGCAGGACATCCCCCTCCTTCCTCCTCTGTTCAACAGCTAGTCTAGCTTACATCATACCTAAACATTTAAGCAGTGGTACTGTTTCTGCATATAATGCCTGCACAGGTCCACACTTACCCCTCTTGCTTCCACTCTTGTTCTTGGTAGTCCAGGCAAGCACAAAGGCATCACGGAGAGCCAGAGTTATGCTTGAGCCTGTGCAGGAAGAGGCAGACAGCATGTTACTCTTCAAATGCTTTTGTAAGAAAAAGTACCTATATGAAAGAAAAGTAAAAAAAGAAAAAAAAATTAAGATAATGTTGGTGGGCTGTAATATACACTGAAGGAGTCTGCCCAAGAGCCAAGCTACTTAACAGCCAAGGTTCAGCCAGAAACCAAGGTGAGAGCGAGCTGGAGACAGGCACCCCCCACAGCTCAGGCAGGGAGGGAAGGAGAGCCCAGGCTGAGCTGGAATGGGGGTCCTGGGCCATGGGTGGGGGGTCCTGGGTCTTAGCCAACATGCTGAGTGGCTGGCTGGTACCCAGCAATCACTTAGTGCATGCTTTTCACATCTTAAGAGGAGGGATCAGAAAGAAAAATCACTGTCCCTGCAGGCAAGGCACGGCGAGTACAGCCAGTACTGTCTACCTGAAGGGCTCCAAGCCGTGGGGGGCACCTGGGTTCCCCAGGAGGGAAGCTGCAGGAGGGGAATCTGTCAGTGCTGGGTGTGAGGAGCAGGGAGTGGATATCAGACCCACACACAGTGCATTGGGTGATCCCGTACATAGATTTTTGGGAGGTACTGCCAGAGCCCTCAGTGCACTAATAGGCCTTAGCGGTCCTGACTAGCCTCACCCAGGGCTTCCACCCACATATCCTACCCATGGGCCCAGCAGCCCATTTAAGCTCAGATCTGGGCCTTTAGTCCCTGCCTGAGCTATAAGAGAACTGTTCTCCAGCTTTGTCTCAGCTATGCCTGGCCCACAGACTGACCTTCCAGCTTGATCTCGTACCTGCCTCATCCCCATGGACCTGCCCAGCAGCCGCTGGGCTGCATCTGACCTGGTCATCCTCACCAGAGCTGACCCCAACCCGCAGGTTGACTTGAACCTGCCTTATCTCCATGAACTCACCTGATAATCTGGGCTCTCGATTGAACCTGGCTTCCATCTTTAGGTCTGCTCTGTCCAACTTGCTTGGGTATGATGGGATGGTGCTCTGGCTGGCTGGGCCCCTGGCCAGCTCCCCCATCCCTCAGGGAGCAGCCAGCACACACTGTTCTCTGGTAGGTACGTGCTCACCTTGGATCAGGTTTTCTTCTGGCAGTTCCTTAAAAGAAGGGGAACTAGGAAACTTACGGGTGAGGTAGTCACCACAGTCCCCTGAATTTCAATGTATAGCCCTGGCAAAGGCAGGCAATGGTGCACCACAAATGAAGGGGTGTGTTGGGAGGGTTGCACTGATCTGGGTTGGCAAAATGGAGCACTGCTTGCCTCCAGGCTTGAGTGAGTGTGTAACACTGCCTGACTCTGGTGCTGAACTGAATCTGGCAGCAAGCAGACTTGACTTGGCAGTCAGTGCTGTGACCAACAGCGAAGGGGACCATTGAGGTGGATCACCCAGATCTGCAGGGTGGTCTCCAAAGACCTACCTCAGACCCAGGCAAGAACTGGGTTCACTCCAGCACCAGGAGCCTGAGGCACAGCCAAGGTACTCCGCCTTGCTGCTAACACCTGGGAAGCATCCTGTGGCTAACAGGGCCAAAGAGCTGGACTTGTCTGCCTGCCTAGAGGGGTGCTAATTACCTAAAATGCCTCCCTGTGTGTTCCCTGCACTGCCCTTGCTGGGAGGTCCGACTGCAGCTACTTGCAGCTGCATGAGTGGAGGTTTCCCCGGTAAAGCAGCTGCTTCTGCTGTCACCTCAAAGGGAGCACTGCTGGCAAATGACAAGGCCCTGGCCTGATGTTCAACCAGCTGGACAGGGCGGGAGAAGCTGCTGACAGATTGCTAGAGACAACAGGTGAGTGGGAAAAGGTGATAAAGCAGCGGCTGGCGCTGAGGGAGGTGTCAGGATTTCGCAGGCGGTTCAGGGCAGCGCTGAGGCTCAGGGACAAGGGGAGGGCAGCACTGGGCGCTCGGCGGTGCTGTGTGGGGCTGGGCCGGCCCCGCTGGCACCGCGGCCGGGGCTCGCTGTCATCGGCCGGGAACCGGCCCGGGGAGGGTTTGCCGGCCCCTCCTCTGCTGCTCTTCATCACCTCTGGTTATTTAAGCGCTGTTAGCAACAGGACGTAGGACCACTGGGGGGCATCACAAACCACAATATGGATTGAGTTTGGCCAGTGAATGGTTTTTAAACGTTTGGGGCAGGGCCCTACCGAGGGTAAGGTGAGAGGCGCCGGGGATGCCAGGCAGTCCTGGGCAGCACGTATTCCCAGTGGGAGATGCAGCAGGAGGCAGAGGGCAGCACACGCACTGCTCCGGGGCACGGCTGGAGCGCCGGGTCCTGCACAGAGCTGGGGTCCGTCTGGGACGGCGCACGGAAGGAGCGGGGGCAGAGGGACAGCCGAGACCCGGGGGAGGCCTCCCAACACCCACACTCGCACGCTGCCAGAACCTCCAGTGGCGGAACGAACAAGCGAATTTGTTGGGCCAAGAATTTACTCTTAGCGATGGAAGTTTAAAAAAAAAAAAAAAAAAGCCAAACAAACCAAAACCAACACAAGAGGTGCTTCGGGCCAAGGAATGCTGCGGACATGCTCCCTCAGCTTGCGATTCGCCTGTCGCTGGGTCCCAGCTCCCTGTGGTGGGTGGCGGCCGGGGCTTCGGCGGTCTCTTCTGCCCTGAGCCGCCAGGCGAGCGCTGTGAAGCCGAGGGGCTGAGGCGGATTAGATGGAAGGAAGGCCCGGGCCCGGACGGGTCGCGCACCAGCGGTGCGGCGATGCCGGCGCGGCTGAGGAGACGCGGCCGGGCAGGGGACAGGGTGACGGGGTACCCGGACCGGCGCCACCTCCTGCCCGAGAGGGCGGCTGCAGGGGCGGGGGCGGGGCCCGGCCCTCCGGGCGGAGGGTGGTGCGAGAGGAACCACCCAAGATGGTGCTTGCCGCGCGGCCGCCATCTTGTTTGTAGTCCCGACCCTCCGGAACGGCCCCCGCGCATGCGTAGACCCTGCGGCGCGGCGCGCATGCGCAGAGCGCCCCACATGCCGCGGCGGCCGGAGCTGCTGAGGTACCTGCCGTCCAGGTGAGCCCCGCCGGCGGCTCCGGNTACGCCGCGAGGGTTACCTGGGCGGGGGTGTTCCCCGGGAGGGTCCCGCTGAGGCGGCCGCAGCCCGCAGGGGCCCGGGCGGTCGCTGCCGTCGGCGTCCCCCGCCGAGAGGCCGCCGCTGAGGGAGGGTTTCGCTCCGCTGCTCTGGCGTTATGAGCCGCCGGAGGAAAGTATCGCTCCCTCGCGGAGCTGGGTTGAGGAAATAATCCCTCGTCATACTGGGCTTCGTTGGGGAAAAAGAGAAACGCCTCGAAAGTGCCCCTGGTTTTGTTGCGAAGCTGATTTTTTTTTTTTTTTTTTTTTTAAATAGGGGGCTGGAATGGTTTGGGGTTTTTGTNNNTAAATAGCGGACTGGAATGGTCTGGGCTTTCTGCTTGCTGTCCTCTGTAGCTTTTCTTTCTGGTATTCAGATCTCAAAATTCTCAGTTGTATTATTTACTTTGGACAATGAAAAACAGGGTGTTTTTCTTTAATTCAGCACAGTCTTGTCAGTATGTGAATGGGAAAGGAATAGCTTGTAAAAATTTCGTTGTTGACTTGCGTCATCACTTTAGGTCAATGGCTGTTTCTTTTTTATATTTAATGTAAGTTATGGGGAGTAAATCAAAACATTGTAGCAAAGTCAGGTGCTTCTGCTGCCTTAAAAATCATCACTACGGAGTCTGGTGCAGAAAATGCAGTGTTACAAAACAAATGCCGTTGTGGCTTCCCAGGTGATGTCAGAGTGCCGTCAGCTGGCCCCTCAGTGGAGCCTTGGGGTGTTGTGGTGCCAGTTGACAGCCTGGTGTCTGATGTGGTTTTTGATTCCTCTCAAGTCTTGAGGAGTCTGGAACCAGCGTGCGATCAGGTTGTGATACCACACGGTCACAGCACCTAATCGTGGCCAAAGTTTGTAGCACAACTGGGGCGACTTGGTCACATGCGTGCTCCGGAGAATAGGAAAGGTCCGGTACGTGTCAAGGGGTTACATCTGGGAAACCCAGGAGAGTTTTTGTGCTTGAGTACTGAGGTGATGAGAAGATGGGTGTGCAAACAGAGGAGAATCCACTTCTCCTTCCTGTTTCAGGCACGCTCACAAACCTCCCCTGTTCAGACAGGAGGACTTGGGGGCACGTTACTTTAGCTTCTGCCTTTCTTTTTGTATAGAAACAAGAGGACAATGTTTTCCAAATCCTGAGGCCTGTCAGACCTTGGTTAGCCCTAGTGTATGGGTCTATGGTGAAAAGTCAAAAGGTCATGTAAAGTCTAAGAGCTGAGTTTAAAATCAGCTTGGAGGTTATCTGGCACAATAATTTATTTGGGCTAGGGGAGCAGAGCTTACCAAATGCGTGTCTTACTGGATTGGGGCTGGACTCCTGAAGAACCGAGGCAATCACTAGGATTCATTTGGATTATTGACCATTGGACTGGGATTGTGGCTCAGGGTTGACCACGATTGTTCCAATTTCATTTATTAGTTTGAGATTTTGAAACTTAGCTTGTGTGTGGCACACGAGACACTGAAACTGGCTGTCTCGAGGGCAGAAACTTAGTGTGGGCTATACTTGGCTTGTATTGAGATGTTTGCAAATGTAGAAGTTGGAAATGTTGTAAAATGAAAACTAAACAACTGCTGGAAGCAGCATTATTGGAGGCTGTAATTAAATTCTTAGCTACTCATTTTGTATGTAAGGTTAAAAACTAATTGAAATTAACAAACTTGTTTAATTTGCATTTTCCTAATCACAGATCACCTTCAGAAATCCTCCAGTGCTTCTGTTTGCAGCTCATGTTTCACATTGGTCGTACGTGACAGGATCTTTAGTGTTTTTCATTGGAAAGCGTAAGTGTAGTGGTACATTCAGGTTTTAGAGGCTTTATTACGTACAATATATATTTTGGTCCCTTAAAGACATACTAGGAAAGTTTCTTAAATATGCTTCTAGGATGGTTTTCTTACACATTCCTCCGTTGCATGCTCAAGGTAAATGTTATAGCAAAGTATTAATGTATAGGTATGGTATTTTCAGTAAGAAGCTCAAAAAGTTATGGTCATAATATAGTCTAAGCTCAAAAATTGAAAAAAAAACCTAGGAGAAAGCAAATCAGCTTTATTTTTTTTCTTTTTTTTCGGTTGGTTTTCATGTGCAACAGAATAGGGATTTTAATTTTTAATTATTTAATTGTCATTCTCAAAAATAGCTCAGCTGGATTGACACCACTTGCTTCCTGGAAAAAGGTAAAGCCAAACACTTAGTGAGTTCTATTTCTGTAGGCAGTGCTGACACCATAACCCTCCATTATCAGGGTTTATCTTGTCCTCATCATCTGTCAGCTGTATCTTGGATATAAGTAAATATGCTTCTGCTGCTTACCATTCTTAAGCCTCGTGTTGGACGGTTGTGCAGTACTGGTTAAGACTATTTGTGCCCGTAATTATTATAGTGTGGCTTAATCCATGATAAAGGAGAACAGAGCAGTGTTTTGCTACTGTTTCTACGTGTAATGTTGAAGATGTTCCTGATATGTGTTTTGATGCATCTCGTTTTCATATGAATGTGATTTGGAAGGAATGATAAAATTCTGTATTGCTTTTCCCCAGGAATTCTCAGTATTCTGGCCAGATCAGGTCAGTTATTAAGCAAAGCAGTTGTAATTTGGTCCTGATGTGGGAATGACTGGGTGACTGTGCCCTCTACTGTGCAAATTAGAGTTGATGAGAGATTTTAATAATCTCACTTGGTCTTCAGTTCTGTTCTCGTAAATTCTGAATTGTAAATGAGACTTGCTGGAATTTTAATAATATATTCTTATTGATCATTCACCTTTTTCTATCTGGTCATATCCCCTTGGCTTCTGTGACTGATGTAGCACCATTTAATGTAATAATCAAATTGATGTGGGAAGCACAGGAAGGAGTAGCTTTGTTTTCATTTGGCTGTCGTCCTTACATCCTTGGATGCATTTCTGTATTTACAATGCATTTTTAGTATGCCAAAGGGGTGTTCCTTACTTTACATAGTATAAATACAGTAGAGGCTATAAATGTGATGTTTAATTTTAAAGTAACCTTTACTGTTCAGTCATGCATAACCAGACTCTACTCGTAATTACCAGATGGATTAAAAATGCGAAGCTAGCCTTCCTTCCCCCCCCCCCCTCCATAAGAGCTGGGATTGTGGCTTTTCCCTGTGTGTTCAAACAGAGGATATAGGCAACCTGCTGCTTCCTTTTCATCTGTATTTTGGTGGTGAAGCTGCATGTTACATCTTAAACTGACGTAATGACCGGTTGGCATGCAAAAGGACTGGTCCTGTTCTTGCCTTGTCTTGTACCACCTCCAGCATTTACTGGATGTTTTCTTGAACCAGTTCAGTTCTGTAAATAAGCAGGACACTAATCCAGCCCCCATCTCCCCAGCAGATCAACTTTTGCCAGGTAAGCAAGTTGAATGAGTTCAAAGAAGGGCTGAGGAGTACCAGAGATGTAATTGATTTTTGCAGTGTAAGAACAGCCATAGGATGAGGCGGAACCATCTAGACCACTGTTCTTTCCTGACAGTGACCAAAACAGAGAAGAGCATAAGGTGAGGGAAATTATATAAACCTTTGTCTGACAGCCCTCTTGTCTCCTGTCAGCTGTATGATGTCAAGAGGTAGATGCTATTTGCATTTATTTTGTTAATGGTTAACATATTTTTCTTCTGTGAACTTGCCCATGTCTCCGGTCCCCTTAAATGTATAGCACTGATGCCTCCCAGGGGAGACCTTCCAGAGCGCAGAATAATGGTGCATGTGCTAACCACTTCTGCTTGTTTTCCTTTGAACTCGACAGCTGCTAGCTTCATTTCATATCTCTTAGCTTTTGTATTGTTTGAAAACAGTGAACAACTGATCTCTGTTTACCTTCTCCATGCAACTGATGATTTTAGAGGCTTCTGTCATATGTCACTGCAGTAATCTCTGTTTCCAGGCAGAAGAACCCTAGCCTAATTGATTATTTCTCATTATTCCTCTTTTCAAACCTTGTTTCCTTTTTAAAAATATTTTCCACTTCCATTATGTCCCCTTGAAATGAAGGAACAGGGGCTGCATCCAGGATTTGAGCTGCAGACATTCTATAGCTTTATATGGTGATTTAATTACTAATAATTTCCTAATGTTAGGGTTTGGGTTTTTTAGATGTTGAATGTCTGTGAGCTGATGCTTTTATCAGTCTGTCATGACTCCGGCAAGACTTTCTGAATGTTAATGATCAGTTTGGAGCACATCACTCTGTGTGAAATTAGGATCATTTTTCTTCGGGCCACTACTTTATTTGCACTGAATCTCATCTATTATTTTATTTCCCAGTTATTCAGGCTCATGGGTTTTCTGGCAGGTCTTCAGTCAGCCCTTCTCTTTACTGTCAGAATAGCTTATATCCTCAGGAGATTTTTGCTCCACTCCTTGCCCCCTTTCTGGATTGTTTGTGAATACAGCAATAGCAGACCACTGCAAAAGGCTCCTGGCAGTCTCCCTGTGAAAATTGACCATTTATGCCTACCTCTGCTGTCTGTTTTTACACAGTCACTAGTCCAGGCGAGGGCTTTCCCATTTACCCTTTAGCTGCAGTGCTGCCAAGTTCAGTAGCTCTCTGATCGTTGTCTTGTGTTGCAGTTTGGTCACCCCTGTAACTGCCCGCCCGTGACAGCCCCTGCTGACAGAGAGGTTCTGCCCATCCTTGCAGCCCTGTCTGATGCTCCCCGCCGGCGCTCCTGCTGCTGGGCGATGAATCCAGTCTGGAAAGAGATCTGGCTGGAAATGAACCAAACAAAATATAAATTAATGCTGATTTAGTGTTGCTGTACTGATAGTATACAAATGTGTGGATTTAATTAAAATCAATTCAGTTGGATAAGTGCATATTTCTATGCTTGCTGCTGCTGCTGCAATTGGAATTGTGACCTTACAGGCTCAACTGTAGTCTAGACTGAAGGCAGTGTGAGTGTCTGTGCACAGGCTCGCACTTTTTATTTCAAATTGGCATGAATTTGATGCTGTAGTTAGATTAGTATGACTTGGTGTATGAATCACGCCTAGGTCCTAATTCGATCGATTTTGTGACTGCTGCTTGGGTGTTTTCACTGTGCTGAGGCAGAAAAACAATCTGACCGTGGGTTGATATCTGGAATTTCTTAAACAAAGACAGTGAACAAGGAGGGATTTTTAGTGCATATCTGTAAATTAATAGGGATCTAGTATTACTTTTTATCCTATATATGGACTTTAATTTATTAGGAACAGTTGCATCATTAAAAAACCCATGTAACTGGAAATTCACAAATTTTGCTGCTGATGCCCTTGTAGTGCTTTGTAAATGCTAGAGTTATTTGGGATTTCTATACATTTAAGTTGCCTAAATACAAACGATACAGGTCTTTAATGAAATTTTTTTCACTAAATGGGCTTTTCAGGTGTGCTCTTGAAAATTCATATCCAGATTCTCCAGTTCTGTTGTCATACATAATAACAGTTTTCTGCCAAGGGGTTTTTTGGGTTGTCTTTGTGTGGAGAACTGAAGTTAGATGCTTCTGTTTTTAACAATTTCTCTTGGCTGTGGTAGATTTGAAATATATTGCTTAGCCAGTAAGGTCTGGTTTGTTTTTTTTTCCAATTTGTGTAGGTGCTTCTACCTTTGCATAGGCAAAGAAGAAAAACTTGATTTGTGTAAATACACAGTTGTGTGACTTAGATTGGTGTATTTCCTTCCAGAAAAGGAGGGCTTGTACGTGGTTTTGTGCTTTATTTTCCAGATGGTAAAAGATGGGGGTTTGGGAGTGGTTTAAGTCTGTTTTTCTGTGCTGCCAGTTCAGGTGCTGCATGGTTTGTCTCTGCCATGGCTGGAGAATTAATCGAACAGTGTTGGGAGTTTTGGGCAAGCACACACTCATCAGTTGATAAAGAGGCATTTTTAACCATTGTGGAGTACTCTTACCTTTGCTGTTTTGCTTAGGTGGTTCATTTTTGCACGGTTTTCATTAAAGAAATGGTCCTTGTTACAGATTCAACTTTTTTTTCCTTCAGCTTGGATGAAAAGGTTACCAAATACATTTCTTATGGTCCTCAGGAATGCCAGGGAAGATTTTTCCTCATTTTACAACGCAATTCAGCTTTATCCATGGGCTGACAGAGGGAAAGGCACAGGGCTTGGTGAAAATCTGCACATGGATTAGCTCAGCCACAGAACAAAATCATACTTTCCTGACATTTTTAAGATAAATAATTAGTTGGAAAATTTCCTTATTAAAAAAAAAAAAAGTCAGTGAGAGAGCTTGTATGGTTTTGGTTACGTCTAGCAGTAAATGGATGGAACACCCAGCAGGGATTCCATCCAGTTCATGTCTGGCTAATGAATTGAATCATTTGCTGGATCACCTGGCAGTGAGTGGCCTCTTGGTTCTGTCCCCGCAGAGGTGAGCGCGGTTGTGCTGCTTTGAGGTCTCGGTGCGTGGGGAGTCCAGGAACGCCTTGGAGTTGCGAGCTGCACTGTGGGACCACCAGGTCTGCTGGCTTCTGGTTTGCAGCAAGGATATGGCTTTAAAAGGCGATGTATTATTTTTCAGCATTTTACCCAGTATAATACCTATATAAAGCAAACGCTATAGGTGCTGCTATGGTGTTGGAAGAAACAAAAGGCAGGAGAGGTTATTCAGAAGATTGTCTGTCAAGATGTCTCCTTGGTGAGACCTGGCTCTTGCCTCTGTCAGTCTGGGAATGCCGGGTTGTAAGATTATTTCCCTGGCTGCAGCCGCTGCATTTGTCATTTTGCGGTGTTTGGTACCACACTCATTCACATTGCTGTGTCATATAATTGAATGATTATGACTGAGGAGTCAGCATAGAGTAATCTAGGACTGTCAACGGCAGTTTTTCAGTTATCATGAAGATTTCAACACAAATGTCTAAATTGCAAAAAGGGCTGGAATTTTCCAGCAGAGTTAATACAAAAGCAGAGAGGAGGTTGTAACTTTGTACAAGAGATTTAATGAAGAAGTTGAGATCGTCTCTGCCTCCAAGAAAAAGTTAAAGCAATTTGGGTTTTTGGAGAGCTAAGTGTCATTTTAATTTTTTTTTTTTCTTTTTCTGTGGCATATTGAAAGAAAGAAAGCAAGCGTGGCCTCCATCCCCAGGGAGGAGTGGAGATACGGTCTGCATGCTGCAGCAACCCAGTTGGCCAGGGAACTTTGCAGTACGTGGGGTCTGGCCACAAGAGAGTGAGGGTTGAAAAAATTCCTTTGACTGTACTGAGCAGAACCACTGCACCAGCTGGGCAGTACCCAAATGTTCGTTATCTTTTGGACGCTTAATTTGTGCGTTTGTAACTGTTTTTAAATGGTCTTGGAGCTCATGGCTGTTCTGCTCCTGGACTCAGTCAAGGGGCTGACCACCTGAAGCAGGAGCTGGTGCAAGTTGACTGTGACTCCAGGGGATCACAAAAGTTTTTCTAAACTTCTACTAAAATGCCCACAGAGTCTAAGTCCTGCAGCCAGCAAGCTTCAGGAGAAGCCCAGTGCTTGTGTGCTCTCTCTTGCTCACAAAAGCTGTCTCTCTGATCTCTTCACCAGTGTTCCAAATCTTAGAAAATACAAACCGTCAGCATTTCTCCTGGTTTATACACCCAAAAGGGTTATTTATGTGCAGTTGCTGAGTGAGAGGCTTGCAGTTGGAGAATGTGCCTTAAAAAAGGAGCTATTGAGGCTTAAAGCCCAGTTGATTTTGTTGTCCTTTAGCTCAGGTTATTAATTGTATTTGAATATGCAGTTGTCTGGATGTATTGCACGCGGTAAGAGACTAAGAGTCTCGAGACTAAGAGTATCCAGACTGCTGTGTGCAAGTAATTGCTGAGTAATTTTTCTGTGGCCGTGCTCTAACGGAGGGAGCCGTCTCAGACGTGTGATTCTAGCTCAGAGGTGTTACTTGCCTTAAGAGTGATTGCCTTGACTGCAGCTCTCCCTGCCACTCAGCCAGTGTTCCAGGCTTCCACCCCGAACCTGCGAGGAAGTCAGAGACCTTTGCTGACACGATTTCCTGGAGGAGTATCCTGGTTCTTCTGAACTTCTGTGGTGGCATGCTGGAGAGTGCAGTGATAAGAAACACCATTCCTGCATCATCCCCAGTATCTTCCTTTCTGAAATAGCTATACTTTGGGTGGTAAATGGAAGATTTTTCTTATTTTTATGTTTTCAAATAAAGATGAACTGACTGGTATGGATGCATGCAGCCTTTCTGGCCCCTCTCTGGCCAGTCTGAGACAGCCGTACCAAGATAGTGATCTTGATCGTGCACCCTTCTCACCCAATGCTTTTTGCTGGTTTTTTTGGTTTTGTTTACTGTTTATGTGTGTTGAATATGAATTGATATGTTTTGTGTGACGTGAACTCCCACGTTGTCTTCATGAATTCTTTGCAAATGCATAGGAACATTGGCAATGATTCCCAAATTTTGTGTAGCCTGACAGTTGCTCTTATCGAGGATTATTGGCTTCATAACTCCTGTATCCAGGTATTTCAGCAGTACTTTGAAATCTGGGAAGCAACAGCTTCAGTGCCAGGGCTGTCTGGTCATGTGTATACTACAGAAGCTTCACTGGTATAATGAGACCATCAAGCCCTTCTGATAGTAATTCAGCTTACACTGTGAGAAATGGCTTTTATTGTTATGCCTGCTAGTAATTGCCTAAATGAAGTGTTTTTAAGGGTAATTCTAGGCCACTATAATTATATATATGCTGCCATTCTCACCAGTATAAAAATGTCTTTAAAACAATTTGCAGAACTGACCAGTTGGTTACTCAGGAGGGGGGTCCTGTGCTGTTCCACGTGAATGCATTCCATTTTTGGCAGTGTTTTTAGGTGTTAGAAAATGATATTTCCTCACCGATCAGTTTCTTGGCAGTGCAGTGACCCCTAAAGACTTCTTAGAAGTCTGTCATCCTGCTCTTTTTTATTAACCATGATATCCCAAAGGGAGCAGAATTCTTGGAGCACACCTAAACCTTGATCAGGAAGGTCAGATGTGTATCTGTAACGCTGTGAGGCGGAGCAGAAGATGCCTTCGGAGGAGACAGCGAGCTGCGTGACAGCTTGCGTTGCTTGGGGCCGAGCTGCAAACAGCATCCTCAGCTCCGCTGTCAGGCAGAGCTGTTCCGCCGCGCTCCCAGCAGAAACAGTGTGCGCAGTGATGCTGCGGCACGGAGCCTGAGCTGCTCTTCCCATCTATCCTGAGAAGCTGTTTTGCTCTGGAAAAAAAACCCAAACTTTTTTTTTTTTTTCCCCCTCGTTTAAAAAAATGTTTTACTGAGGCTGGAAAACAAGCACAAGACAGCCTTCAAATGTCAGCTTCTAAAATTGTGTTGAGCAGGATTTTTCAAACAGTTGAAGGAGGCATTCACTGAGCAGTAGTAGAAGGATAGTGGAGGTTTTTCCTTTGACATTTCACAAGATAACTGATTCCACCACCACCACCCCACCCCCCCCGACTTTAATTGCTTCATTCTTCTTTATTAAAGACAGCGGTTTCTTATTAATGAAAGCAATAAAACAGCCAGAGAAGCTTGTGTTCTCTTTAAAAAAATAAGAAAAAAGGAAAAAGTAAGAAATAGAATGTAGTTCATTGTGTGGTAAAGTAACCGTTGAAGAAATGCGTAGTAGAATAGCAGTATGAATTTAAGACTTTACATAAAGGCAGGAGAGATACTGTTGGTACTTCATTTTCATAACATAAGAACTGTTTAGGCAGAAATGTTATTCAGCCTTTTATGGAGGTCTCCAGAATATAAATCCCTGTATTTTCGGTGATTGGTAGGTAGTAGTTGTTGGGGAAAAAAGATTGAAATGGCTTGAAACATATGCACCAGAAAGCTTTAATTGCCTGAACTGAGAAGTGTTGTAACGCGGGTATCTTGCTTTTCTGTAGTTTGATTTCTTTGATGTGATGTATTAATGTTTTCTGAGATCGCTAGCCTTCAAACATCATTCTGGGCTGTGGATTCATGGTAAACATGGCATTTATGCTGCTATTTTTATCGTGTCTCCATGTTAAAGTGAACTGCTTATGTAGAAGCCATCATCAGTCACCTTGCTGGCCCAAAAATGTTTTAAGCAAATACAGTCTAGGTATTGTCAAAGCTTTCAATAAGGAAAGGCTCGCAGTTTAAATGCTGATCTCGAAACATTTCCTTTAGTGAAGTCTGAAGTATTTTTATCCTATCATAAATCACTAGACTGAAATTTTCTTTTGCATTTTTAAGAGAACCCCAGGTCTTCCTAGCAGCAGTGACTCCAAATTGCTTTTTGCAGTCTGGGGCCTTAGCTTTCAAGACTGGCACTCACCCTTCTGTAAATCAAGGGACTTGTTCTGCACTCTTGGCCTTGTGAATAAAAGCTACAGGGAAGGGCAGGGTGCAGGGAGTGGAGGTGCTGTGCTCCCAGGGGCTGGTCCGAGCTCTGCTGCCTCCAAGCTCCTGAGCACAGCTGCAGCAGGAGAGGAATCTCTTTCTCTTGTCTGGCCAAACAGACAAGGACTGCAGCGATTCTGTGCAGCTGTTAGAAAGTTTCATCCTTTTTTTACTGGCATACCTGTGTACTCATCACTTTTAAGGGATGAGCAGTCACATCTCAAAAGAGACAGCTGTATTAACACAGTTTGGTGATCGCCATCACCACTGACCTAGTAAGGAGCTTGTTGAGCAACTGTGCTGTCTTTCTCTCTCGTGGGGTGGCTAGATAAAGAGCAATGAGTTTTATTACTCGTGAAGAGCTAATAAAAGGTAGAAAACAGCTCTCAATCTGTTTGGACAGGTGGTGAGGGGAAAGTCTGTTTTACTTCAGACTGCCTGTGGACTTAGTGCAGGGCAGGTGGCCTTGGAGCTCTAACCTCTTTTCCTGTTTCTCCTGATTACAGCTTCATTTGAAGGAAGACCAAACCATTTAAACGCTACCTGAGGTGAATATTTAACAGGAGGAGTGTATCAGGTGCCAGTGTATCAGGCTGCAATGGAAAGTGTTACTCCCTTCATTAAACAGAAAGTTACTCAGTGCTGACTCAAAAAATCCCAAGAGGAATGGCAGGGCTCAATCCCAGCATGCGTGGCTTGGTGAAGGAATTATATAGGGAAATTCATTTTCTGATTTCTTCTGGCTTTGTGGTATTGAATGATATCAACATAAGCATTACCTGAAGGGTCCAAGAAAACCAAGAGTATAGTCAAAAATAGATTAGGATGAACTACTGAAACTAAATCAGATCAACATGTTGTTCTGAAAAGAAATGAACACCTGGGCCTGTAGTGATTCCCACTGCATCCCTCTTCTGACTGAAGCTCTTGCTCAAGTAGAGCATACAGCTTCTCCACTGCTGTAGTGGATGGACACTTTTCTCTTTGTTTGCAGCTACCCGGCACTAACCTAGTGTTGCTCATACACAGATTCAGAAAATGTACAGACATTTTCTAAATTTAAAAAAAAATAATAAAAAAAAAATTTAAAATTGGAGTCAACTTGAGGTCAAGGGGGAAGAGTATGTGCAGCTTAGATTTAAAAGGAGGTAATAAAAAATTCATTTTAACAAAATTCCCAATTCCAGGAGTGGTGGGAGAAGCAGGGCATTAAGTAGAAGGCTGCCTGTGCATTTATGAAGGTATGTGGCAGTATTAAGGCACATTTCTTAAAGAGAAACTGTTGCATCTCACTGAGGAAGCATGAAAAATGGTTCTATAGAGTAAAATCTTAGACATAATCTACACTAGTGCTCATTGACAGCATAATTATTCTGGCAAATTCTTCGAGTAGCAGAGAACCAGACAAGAGAGAGCAAAGGCATGGAATGAGAAGAAGGAGGAGGAGACGACATTAAACAGTTTAGGATTTTGCACCTTGGAAAGGAGCCACTTGGAGGACAAAAGAAAGTAATAAAACTTTATGAAACCATAACTGGTACAGAAAGTGAGTAAAGAATAACCAGCATTTCTGAGAGCATGAGGACTGTTGGGACATCCAATAAAAATTTACCTGTAAATCAGACGGAAGGAAGATTTATTTTATACAGTGTTTGCACAGTGTTAGCCATTGACAGAGTATGATACAGAGGCCAAAAGCACAGAGAAGTCAAAGTTAGAAAAATAAGTGGAAGAGCGGTGACAATGTTTGTTGATTAAAAAATAAATTTATGATAGTAAATAGAAGAGTTAACTATGAGGAAACGTGGAAAAATCTTATGGCACCGAGTGATAAAATAGCATTTTAAATTCAGTGAAGTAACGCACCCAGAGAACAGCCCCCACTGTATGTGTGCAGTGATGAGCTCTGAATTGGTTTTCCAGTCATAGATGAAACTTGGGAGTTATAATAGGCAGTTCTATCAAAATGTTATCTCAGTGGTTGGAAAATCAAATTGAAGATTAGATGCTTGTGGAAAAATAATAGCCATCAAACTAGGAAACATACTGCTGTGTAAACCCACAGTGCACCCACGTTGTGAGTGCTGCATGAGTACTGGTCTCGTCACAGTGAAACTGGGAGAGATCCTGAAAAGGTTGACAAGAATGATCAAAAGTGGGAAATTAGTTCCTTGTAAAGAATGATAAATAGGTCGAAACATTCAGTCTCATCTTTCTGAGATATCTTTTTATCTTTGAAGAGAATATGGTGGAAGCATATAAAGTCTTAACAGCATGGAGCGTTACAGGAACCCATTATTCACTGTCTCTTTGATAAAAAGACTAAGACCACCAAATGAAAGTAGCGGGCTCAAAACAAAGTGAGATATTTATACAGTGGGAGCAGGACCTCTTCCTTTCTCTTTGGCGTTGAGGTTTTAATCTCTTGGAACAGTTCCCTGGATTTAGGCTGATTTATTCTGCAGTTAGCACTTCATCAGAAGACTGTTCGTAGCGCTTTGAAAGCTTAACTCTAGAGCTCTGTTCATAAGAGAAATCCTTTCCAATGTTGGAGTAGGCTTTGAATAAAGCCTGGATGGCTGAAACAGCCCCTCTGATAATTTTTTGTTGGGCAAAGTCAGTGCAACTTCTGGACAAAGTGTTTTGGTGGAAACACCCAGTAAAGTCAAATACAGTCAAAACATACAGCCTAGCCTGGTGGCTGGTATTTTGGGGTTGGTGTTAGGGTATTAAAGCTTCTGTGACAACAAGAGCTAATGTTTCCTCCTTGTCTGACAGCGAGTTGGGATGGTGGTGTGTTCTTACAGTTGTGGTAGGTAGTTCCAGCTTTAGCTACTACAGAGATAATACAACAATAAAGTACTAGCCAGTGGCAGTAGTGTCATTTTGGGATTGTTCCTTAGGATTTTGAAAAGGACAGACTGAAGGAGAAGGTGTTGGATTCATGGATGAGGTTCCAATGTACAAGTGCTGTTTAGTCGTGGTTTATTACCTGTGGTTTGTTTTGTTCACATACTCATACTCAAGCCTCGGAGAGGCTGACTTCGGCCTGGGGACCCCTCGCTTCTGAGCAGGGTACAGCTCTGCCCGAGACTGAATCGGGCTCTGGAGATGCTGAGGGAATATTCTGTGGCAAGGCGGGTTGGTACCAGTTTACTTTTAAAGTATTAGGTATGATCCAGAGCAATTGGATTACTGGGGCTTAACCGATAACCAATTGTGTTATGCTCTGTGACCTCTCTACCAGTCAGCTGAAACTCAGCTTAAATTGCTGCGGAGGAGACTCAAAAGAGAATCTACGCTTTGGCTCCATGATGGTGGCTTAAACTAATATGATATTCTTTACAATTGGGTTTGGCACCTGTTAGTACCAGAGTTCATCCGACTAATACTGTCTTAATTACATCTCATGGTATGACTACCCTTCTTCAGAACATTTTAAATCTCTTTTGAGGGTTTCTTTAGAATTCATGGCTGTAACGTTGCAATACTGGACATGGGGTAGGTATGTATATCTGCCGTTTTCTAAAATGATAAGGCAATGAAGCTTGGAGAGGGAGGGAAAAAACGTGATGTTGGAGTGAATAAATTCAATCCGGAACTAACTAGGGCTGTCATTTGATTTCTGAGATGATTGCATCAGCAGTGCCTTTAAACTAAATTCTGTTTAAAGGTTAATAGGGGAGAAATATGCATGTAACGTTACAGGAAGGAAATACTAAAAACCAGGTAAAAATATTTGATAATTTTTCTCCAGGTTAGTGTTGGCAGGCTAGCCTGTCTTTATAGAAGGTATTATCAACAGGCTTTTGTAGGGCCAGGGCTGGTGTTCTAATGCTTCCTGTTCGCTAAGGCCTTGCATTGGGAAGGTCCTTCTCTGCGCAACACACGGCACCTTCTGGAAAGTTGTGGCTGCTCAGAGCTGTTGAAATGGGCATTTGGAAAGAGTTAGTCTCAGATTGAGCTTCCAGAGTGTGTTACTTTACATTGAATACTTGTTTTGTCGTGTTGGGATGAAAGAGTATTCTGTGTATAGTAGGTAAAGATGTTCATAATTTTTGTGACTATCGGGGAAGGAGAGATGCACCAAGCTATCGGTTTCATGGGTAAGGCTGCCTTACCAGTTTTTCTGCAGCACAAAGCCTGAGAATAAATAACCTCTGTGTTTGGAAAAAACGACAGTGTTTCAGAGCACTGGGGAAGAAGCTTCTACAGCACCCGAGAGCGATGCTCTTCTGAAGTACGCGTGGACGTATGAGCAAAGGGGAAGTATCGCTGGGTGCTATCCTTTTGCTGTTTCCTAGGCATTTGCTCCTGAACTGTATCAGACCAGATCTTGCACTACACAGATCATGTGTTATTCCAGAAAGTGTTGAATATTTTTCAGGGACGGGGATCAATTTATTATTAAACCTGTTATTTTGACATATTAACATCTGCCCTGAAAAATCTACCAGGAGATGAATTTCTGCTCCATCTATACCTTTAATTGAAATATCCAACTTGATTCCTTATTCATTATTAAACAATTTTAGAAAGGGAATTTTTAAATAGTGCTGATGCGTGGCTGTCACAGTCACTACTTTTGGATTTCCATTTTTCTTTTTATTCTGGTCTGTGATATTTTCAGGTTAAAAATCTCCTTGTTTATACATCTGCCTTCCACTTTCAGCAAGGCAAATTCCCATTGGATAAAAGCAAACAATTTTTGTGATGAGAGCAGCGTGTAATGCTGGAATCTACATCCTTAGAGATTTTCAAATCTGTGAGGCCCTGAGCAACTGGATCCAGCTTTGAAATTACTCCTGCTTGGAGTAGGAGGCTGTGCTAGATGACCTTCAGAGATCCCTTCCAGCCTACACTGTTCTGATTCCGTGAATGGAAGCCTTGCAATGTCTCTGCCTGCCAGCTTCACCTGCAGAAGAGCTGTGAACAGACTGCTGAGAAACTTCTTCTTTGTACTTCTTGCTCAAGGAATTAGCGTTAGACTTTGGTGTAATTCTGTAGTTTCCTTGCAGGTTGAGGGCCCTGGGCTGTGCCGAGGAGCTTCTCTGCTACTTGCTTGTTTCAGCATGTAGAGAAATGCGTGGTAAGGGCTTCATGTAAGGTGTGTTAGATTAAGAGGGATGCTGCTTGGCCTGCCCAGCGGTGCATCTGGTCATCCGGGTCTCCAACAGCGGCAGTGGGGGAAGCTGTTCCGGGAGAGGCTGGGCACTGGGCAGCTTTCTGCTCCTTTTCACCATTGCTCTCCTGGGATCCACAAAGGCTGGGCTATGGATACTGGAGGATATATCCGTTTTATTATTTTTTTTTCCCCCCCATCCAGTGTCTGTTTATGGACCTGTTCTCCTGAATGTATCAAAGCATTTTTTTTTATCTCCTCCAAAACCTCGAATATTTGAGCTCTATTAATAGTTCTCCTGAATGGTGGGTTGTATCTCCCTCTCCTTTCTCTTCACTCCCATCATCTCACTGGCTCCATTGCTCCTCTGATCAGGGGATGAGCTGCTTCAACTCACTAAAACAGCATAAGTTCTACCTGTGCTTTAGGAAAAACATCCACCACCCCCAAGTTTTACAAATACAGCAAAAATAAAAATGTGGTTTTAAATGAAACTTTTCACTGAGTTTTATCTTTCATTTTCACAAGTGTTGAACCACCTCATGTTTCTGTGGATCGTCCAACTCCTGTGCTCTGTCTGCACCAGGAAACACGCTGGTGTGGGACTTCCGTGGCAGCTTTGGAAGTGATGGCTGATGCCAAGGGTTTGCTGAGTGCCTGCGATGGCTGTGCTGCTCCACAGTGCCCCTTTGGACGTGTGGTGGTCGGGTGATCTCATCCACTCTGTCCCTGGCTCCCTGGTTGTGACATGTTTGAGTAACATAGCAAGTAAACAAGTAACACAAACTATCAGTTTGAGCATGCTTTGCCAAGGGGCCATTCAAATTCTTTCCTTCTTTTAGTCCTCTTGGCTTGCCACTGATGTGTGCTTGGCCGTGCTTTATGGGAGTTCCTGTTCTGGCTCATCTGGATGAAGTTCCCAGTTCTTTTGAATTCCAGCTGTCCCCAGGATAGCCTCCTTAAATTCCTATTGAGTCATGCAGGGTTTGTAGTTAAGGTGGCTCTGTCTTTATACTTCATAGTGGCACACAGATTACCTGGGCTTCCCATGCAGCATTTTTAAGTCTCCAGGGTTCTTGTAGGATTCCTTCTTTTTGTTGCTTTTTCTATTTTTTTTTTAATTTTGTATGGCAAGTTGCCTCATTTTTTATAGAGTTTGTTTTCTTGAAATTGAGTGTCTATGAGCCAGATTTGCTGGCTTTCTATCCCATTACAGCATTTACCCTAATTGTACTGTGTTTTCTGTTGAAAAGCATATCTTCCACTTGTATCCTTCAAAGAATCATTCCAGTGTAACCTATTCCACAGGATAATGCTTCCTAAAAGAGCAACTGTAATGGGCCCTGCTTCAGTTTGCTCCTGAGAAACAAGTCACTTGGAGCCCTTGTGTGCCCAGTGCCACTTGAATGAAGGCCAGGGTCCGACACAAGTCCATCCCAGTGAACTCTCTGGAGTTAACGTCTCCGTACCTGGGCAGAGGTACCTTGCAGGGAGGAGATAGCTTTGGGCACACTGAGCAGTCTTGATCTACTGCTGAAGCAGTACGTGTTTTCCATCCTATGTCTCTGTTGTATTCACGCAGGTGTTTACGACCTGCTCCCGTTGCTTATAAGGGAGGATGCTCGCAGTGGCTGGAAGAAGACGTGGTCGGTTGCTGCATCCCATATCTGTTTCCGCCCTCTCTGAAATAAGACATTATTACCTGTTTTACCAAAGGGCTTCTACTCATTTCAGAAACTTGTAACACGAATGCCCATGCTGATGCGTACTATATGTTAATTTATAACCCTGGTTACTTGGACCCATGGAACACCACGAAGACTGCAGTGAGTTAACTACTTTATTTGGGTTTTTGCCTACTCTGTATGTTGTACATGATCTTCAACTTAGACTCCAGGATTTGGAGCTGACTCCAGAGCTCATTACGTGTCTGGTCCTCATTACATGAGCCAGTCCTGATGTTCATGTGATTGCCTGATAGGCACATTCAGTTCACTAAAAAAGCAGAAAGCTGGTCTGGCAAAAAGTCAGGAGTAAATCTGCTCATGATCAGGCACGCCAGGCACCACTTAGGGCAGGGTTTGGGTCATGGCTGCAAGAGGACAGAGGAGCAGGGCAGAGGAGAGAGCTGGAGGGTCTGATGTTCCTTTGCAGGAGCTGTGAGGTGAAACTTGAGTTCCTCTGTATCCTGAAATGATACTCTACAACAAGGCAACTCAGATTAGCAAACTGAGTTCTGTCTTATAGTCTGTATACACTTTATCTAAATTGATTAGATTTAGCATATCTTGAAGCTAAGTGCAGGTCCCTGCGTATCGTCTGGCAGTGTCAGGAATGCACACGTTATCGGCTCCATGATTCAACCGAAGAGCTAACACTGCCAAAAACCCCAGTTTGTTACAATCAAATTTCAAAGCAAGGTCTTTATACTTGACAGATTTAGAAAAAAGGTGGTAGTCAAGGAGCTGAAGGAGCCTTTTCCTCAGTCAGTTCACTGATCCAAGTGAAAACTAGTCCTGGAAAAAAACAGTCGAGGAGGCTGTAAGCAGATCTGACTTGCCATGTTACTGTGTAATCATTGACCTGGTGCAAGGAAAGGAGAGAAAGGAATTTCTGGCTGGGGGAGGGAGAGAGGACAGGAGCTCCCTTTTGGCAGCAAACCACAATTATATTAATTGAATAATGAAATTACATCCTGAATTGATTCTGAGATGCCCCATATCCGTTACTGGTTTTAACTGTGTTAATTTGAGTTGACTGGCCTGCGCAGGCCTGAGAAGGGGCAGAGAAATCAGCCTGACACACACAAGGATGCTTTCTGCTTGGAAGTTAATTCACAGTCTGGAAATGATGGAAGTTGACAGTAGTGCTGCAGTTGTGATGGTTTTGGAGTAATAACACTGATACTTGAGAAGAGATTGTCCTTCAGATGAGGCAGGATGGGCAATAAGCCAAACTGAAAGAGCTTGTTCTGGGAAGCTCCAAGGAGCAGTGCTATGTGGGTAAGGGAAAGATGCATTTAATTAATGAGGAAGAAGGGGAGAAAGCATATAGTAAAAATCTAATTTTAGCAATTCGTTTTTCATGCAATCGATGTGCATTCTCAACATTTACATCAGTCCTGTGAACGCCCCTTTTGCAAGCGGTCTGCAGTTAGAGCAGATTAACATAGTGAAAGTGCATCCTGAAAGTAAAATCTGTCTTCCGTGTACATCTGTATTCTTATATTCAATAGACATAATTATTTAATACTAAACAATATGTATTTGTTGTGATAAAACTTAAAAGGTCTCTCTCATGTCTGGTGGATGACATGGAATTGGAGATGTTGAAATGTTTAATCAGCTTTTGGCTGCAAGTATACTATTTTCTGTTGGCCAAAATCCATTTATTCAAGTTTAAATGAAGTAAGAAGACAAGTTTGGTTTTGCTCTGTGAAGATAAGAGTAGAAATGATTTAGATGTCTACAAGTTAAAGGTAGTTTTATTTTTAAAATGAAAGTGACTCTAAAAACTTTTCTTATGCATTTGATCTGAATATTTTTCTTCCATCCCAACAGCACTTCACACAAATGAGTTAAAAAAGATCAGTCACAATTGCATTGCAAAATAGGAAAGCTGAGGTCTGACTAAATGCTTGTTTAGCTATACCATAACTGAAACAGTGGTTCCTCCCACACAGCTGGAAGGCTCAGTTGGGTGTAAAGTCTATATTTATCAACACAATTTAATGGTTGGTAGCCAGTGAAAATGCAACTTTTTCAATAAGATAAATAAAACGCAAAATCGGCATTAAATTCCAGTAAATTGAAATGTGCTGCTTGATGATAAAAATCATTGTTAAAATCTCATTTAAACAGATTTCCGATCCATCTTGCTCTGGAACGCTTTATTTTGCTCAATGGGATACATATTCACATTTGATTAATTTTTTTTCACTTAAAATGTAAAAGTGCACAGTCAATTAGTAGGAAGCATAGTTGAAACAAAGCAGAAAGAACCTTGAAAATAAAACTGCAAAGGGAACCGAAGGATCTGGTGGAAAGCAGCCAGACTTAATCATAAGCTGCTTAAGAGTAAGCTGCTACCGAAGAGACCGATTTCCCTGCTCGCCGTGTGCCAGATCGGAGGGGGTGTCTGTGGAGAGCAATTGAGTTCAGCTACACACTCTGCCATGGTGGGTGAGAGCTCGAAGGCGTTGGCAGGGGACGGAGAGAGGACTTGGCGTGGGAGAGGCTGCCGTGAACGCAGCAAGGGTAGATGGTGCTGCTGGAGAAGCCATGAATGTTTTGGTTGGGGCAAATGTCCACCTGAAGCCTGTGCGAGCCCTCACCCTTACCTGGGTGGGACCTCCTGAACTACCAGGGTTGTGAAAGCGAGGAGAGGGGAAAGCATCTCAGTAGAGATGGCTCAGTAGAGGGGAAAGCATCTTTGAACGGATCCATTTGACCATGTCCTTCACTATACAACGGATTAAAATGGCTCTGTAGTTTAGTTTGGGCTGTGTGAGCTGCCGACACTGGATCATGCAGGTATGGCTTTAGAGTGGTGGCACTAGGCAAGAAAGGGACGTGGACAAATGATGTGAATAACGTAATTGATAATAATAGCCACAGCTTATTTCATTTGCAGTGGGGAGAACAGCACACTAAGGACAGTGCTGCAAAGCTATTTGAAAGAGATACTGTGATCAGAAAAGGCTCTTTCAGAGACAGTAATTTGCATCTTTGTCATAGGAGGAATTTCTCATTCAGTTTATATCCTGGATATCCCCGGTCTAAAACTTCTTGGATTGTACTGCGCAAGGGAGCTCAGCGAGGTTCAGTGTTTTCATGGGCATTGGTCCAGGTAACCTAAACCAATTTGAAGACTTTTACATTTTTCTTGCATTCTTGCTTAATCAGCCCTATAGTTGATGCCTGTCAATTCAAACGGTGACTAAGGATGACGTCCTGCTAGCTAAGCTCAGTTGCACGCGTGGCAGTGTGATGCTTCTTGTAATTAGAATTGGACTCTTTCTCCAAAATTAATGGAAGGCTGGACACAGACCTTTTCCTTCCAAAACCATTGTTAAATGTAGGTCTCATTTCAACTCTGTAGTATATTTAGCAGCTGGCATTTCTGTCCTGGGTGTAGCCCAGATTTAAAGGAGGTGAAAGCATGCCATGATACAAAGCTGCTGTCGCTCGTGTGCGGTAGCTGGCACTGTGCTGGTTAAGCGGAATGTAATTTCTCTCTGCAGGCTTGCAGTTTGTCTTGGAGGTGGAACGCCATGTGGTGCATTCCCAAAAATATATGAGCTGGAACACAAAGTGAGTAACCTAGAAAAATATTTTGAAAGTGAATTTGGACTCTTTGCCTGTTTTGCTGGAAGTTTACCGTGTCAGCCAGCATTTCGGGATAGAAAACAGAGTAGCCTGTGCAGGTAGTTAGGAAGCACACTGCTGTCAAGAGGCTTTCAAAGGACTGAGCAGCAACATAACAGGAATGCCCAAGGGTCTCAAAGGCCATAAATGAAACTTATTTTACTTAAGTTCTATATGCCAAGACTGTGGTCTGCCTGACCAGGCTGAGGAGCCTCGTCAGGCAGCGAGGTTCTTGCACTGGCTGCAAATTCTGGTTTTGTTCCCATCTTCCTTTGCACTCCCCGGAGCAGCATTTCTTCCTTCCAGCTTGTAAGAAGCGGGTGGCTGTGTCAGAGAGCAGTTCTTGGAAACCTAACCCAGAGCGTCATCACTGTAAGCGTAGTCAGCGCCTGAAGAGGAGGCTCCTTCAGCCGGGCTCTGCTGGGCTGCCAGACAAGGGAGCGTCTATCTAGGTACATTTAATGCCATATTTTATAGCATAGCTGGGTAACTGTCTTGTGTAATTTTGCCTCAATGCAATTAACATAAACAGCAGGAGTATAACGGGCTATGGAGTTAACAAATTAGAAGCTGTAGTCAAGTTGATGTATGAGCTGAGATGAACGAACAAGAATTTTCAGCCTCTGAATACAAGATTTTGTTGCACTGAGTTCCTAAACGTGGAGAGATTGCACCTCCATAACAGAATATTCAAGGAGGTACCCAGAGTCTTGGATTCAAGATCCAACTCTTGCAGCTTGTAACCCGGGGGGCAGCCATACCGCTAGAGCTTTACCAAAGAGAAACGGGAGCCTGAGTACCCCCAGGTCGTGCGGTTTATGCTGCTGGCTCTGTGGGCGCAGGCCTGCAGGACTCACGCTCTTGACTTACTGAACTTACTCGAACACAACTTCTTTTTTTGTATCTTGAAATTATGTAAATTGAGAGCACCATTATCTTGGAGTAAGCATGCAAGCACATATTCCAGATATTATTTATAGGTAGATGGTTTCTTGCTGGGGTTCACCTGCCTTGGCTTTTTGCAGCGTTCTGTGTCCTACCCTGATTTCTAGTCTCTGTGCTAATGATTCACCAAACGTCTTTCCTTGATTCTTGTCTTACTGGTTTCAAAAAGCATTGAGTCTACTCCAGCCTTCAGGAAGCCTTTGGAAAGGGATGGGTGGTTTAAATTGGGGTATTCAGGTGTATTTATAGTCATATATAAATGGAGGCAAGAGGAATACTTGCAAAGCAGGTGAAACTGGGACATTTATAGAAAAATGTATGATTTATACACGGATCATTCCAGGCAAACCTTTTGCTTTGCCTGTAGCCTGTCTTCTACAGAGCTCTTCTGTGTGCTATGAATATTTATGCTGCTTTGTTGTGGTATTTTAAACTTGCTTTTGGCTTATGAAATGGTATGTTTGTTTCTTTAAATAACAGGAGGAGTGGAGAGAGAGAATTGATGTTTCCTGGGCAGAGGGGTCTGCAGGTCTTTTACAAGGAGCCTCTAACATGGTCAGAGCTGAGGATAGCCCAGGGCACCGATAGCCCACCCTTCCCTTTGCCCCTGCATTTGGAGATGTGCTTTACCAGGTCTCTCTGCTTCAAGTGTTCTCTTTTGAGAAATTCTTGTGGCCTTTTTTTGACAAATGTGCCCCTTTGCCATGTTTCAAATCAAAAGCCACGTTGCTGTTAGCATGGCAGGGTGCTCAGGTGAAATTTCAGGGAGTAATCATGTAGAGTGAGTCAGATCTCATGCTGTAATAACAAGTTACCCAGATTTGGTCCAGGGCAATCACATTCAGATTGCTAAGACCTTGGGAAGACAAAAGTACATGCGTCTGCCTACAGAATCTCCTTGGAACAGATTCAAACAAAGTCCTGAGGCTGTGACAGCTGTTTTCCAAAGAGTTCACAAGTGATTGGATTGGGAAGAGCTGGTTCAGCAATCTAAAAAAAGCTGCTTGCAAGCAGTGATGGCAACCCTCTGTACCTTTTCCTTCAAAAAGCTTTGAGTTTCTAGGAAAGCAGAAAAACCTCAGATTTGCTGGCTGAGCAGATTAGAATCAAAAGGTTCGGAAAAGAAATCCACCATCTGGCCATTTGTGTCTGTGCAGGTTTAATCTTTCTGTCTGATTTTGCTCGCAGTTCAGCAGTTTGCAGTGGCTGCCTGGCTTGCCTCAGCATTCGGTCCCCTCTGCCCCCTCCGGAGGTCCTGCTCTTGCTCCTGCAGCCTACGTGAGTCTGCCCCAAGCTGAAGACTCTCCCAGGCTGACTGTGCTGCAGACTCATTGCACAGCATGTGTCTTACTCTTCCTGCGTGCTTCCCTACAGAAGTTTTCCCAGCTGCATGGCAGCAGGAAAGTGGTCTCTCCTCTCTCAAGGAAGTTTCACCTAATTCTGAGCCCAACTTCCAAACCAGCAGCCTTTCTTGTTGCTGCCCAGCTTGCTTTAACAAAGGAGCAAGGCGCAGTGCAGGTATAACGCAGCAGTTTGTGGCCTTAGCCCTGAGACCCCCTCTTCCCCTGACACAGTATTTGGAGCAATAGTGGACCAGGAAGATAAACATCAGATTAATTTCAGAGTGATGTTGTTTGCGTACACTGTAGTTTCATCTAGATACCAAGTATGAAATCAAGGCTGATGAGATAAAAGCATTTGATAATCCTTGCTTTGAACGCCTACTTAGGTTTTTATTATTCTCATATAACAAATGGATAACAAAGTAGTACATGGGATTTACAAAATGTGTCTGTCTTCCCTCTTTCTTGACTTTACACACTTCATGAACTGGCACGCTCATATCAGCAGCAACCAATGTCCACGGGCAGGTTTACACAGGACACGTCGCAGGGCTCTCTGGGAGTTCTCGCTCTTTGTGTAGCTCAGGGGAAGCTAGGAGAAATATCTGCAAAGCTTTAGCAAAAGTTTCTTTGAGGAATCTAACGCAGAGCAATTGGTAGACCAAAGTAGAAAGTGATTTATTAGATGCCCTGCTTCACTGCAGACTCTGGTTCAGGCAAAAACGCTAGGTGTGAGCCTAAGACTCATGAACCACAAACCAAGCATAACTTACCACTCCCTTGTGTATAAAAACTCACAGCGAAAGGTGGCTGGTGTGTGCACAGTTTTTTAATCCCTTTGGGTAGAACGAACAACTTCTTGGTCTCTTGGGTGACTCCAAGAATAAGCATCACACCTTGCTGCCTGCCATCAGGTCCAGCGGGTGTCTTTTCAAAGGAGCATGAGAGAGGAATAAGCTCTCCAGATAATAAGGTGGTTGTTCTAGTACTGTCACCTGCTGCAGATTTGTGAGGCTTATTTGAAACTCCTTTGGTGGCTGTAACCTTGTGGGATGCTGTTTTGGAGAGAACCTGGTAGATGTTGAGCTCTTAATCAGTCCCAGTGTATACGAAGTTGTAGTTCCTTAATAGAAAATATTTTTTGGTCTCCATATCGCCTCACCAGAATTACAGTAACTAGCTCTTCCTCTGGGGCATACAGTGCATTTTACAATGACTCTTACTGCTCTTCTGAATAAAAATTCATCGTGGGGTAAGGGGGATGTTACCTGTAAATTAACTGCTTTCTTGGAACTCTCACAACTGATGTGTTTTACAGCAAAACAATCTGAAAAAAGAAAAATAATTTCAAGTTTCCTAAAGCAAAGGAGCTAAAAGAGAGGGGAGTTGCTATGGCTGATTTCCAGAGGAATAAGGCATTTTGTGCCAGACTGGCTTCAGCCACACCAGTGTTAGTCCTGGCACAAAGCGGGTGACAGGAACGTGCAGTTTTGCACAGCATTTGGGGTGAAGGGGACCCACGTATGTTGAAGTTAAGGTGGCTGGAGAAGCACAGTTGCAGTACTCTTCCACTTTTTTTTTTCCCCGTGGTTAGTAGCAGAATATTATCTTGGACTAAGATTTGATTTGTGACAGTATTTGAGAGTCTTTTTCTAGCAGATTCAGCTAACGCCCAGGAAGCCCACCACACGCCTATTCCTGTCCCTACTTATGTCCATGACTTCTTTTATTTCATCTACAGTCATATGTATAGTTTTCCTGAACAACCAAATAATCTGCACCATCAGGCATGATCACCTCCTATTGCCAGAGCCCTCTTCATATTGCTGCAACTGCCTGCTCTAGAAATTCTCCTGTCTAGAAACACAGGTAGAGCCTCTAGGAAAAAAAAATAAATCCCTGGTGAACTCTGCTGGATTTTTCCTCCATCCTCACAGTTGTATTTATACTAGAAGTTTTCTTCCCTGACTCTGTGGCAGCAGTGATTTCCAACAGACGTATGGCAACCTCGCATACTGTTGATTACATTGTTTTCTTTCCTTTGATGACTCTGCCCCACCTGATGGAGAATGATTGTTTAGGCTGCACAGTTAACAGTGTTACCCTGCACATGTTCAACTGGACCAGGACTAGTTGGGAGCCATTCTATATCCCACCTCGTGAAACAAGGGCTGCCTTGGGTTCTGGGCTGTCTTATGTTCTGCCTACAAGGTACGGGGGTCTCCACACCTCTGCTCCCGTGTGCACATGCAGTGTTGGCCGCAGGTTACAGGCGCAGCCCTGTCTGTAGGGGCTGGATGCTGTGGTTGAGGTGTGCCAGGCATGGCAGCGGGATGTCAGCGTTTCCTGCATATTGAACACAGTCTTTCACTCTGCTGATCCAATCATTTCCAGGCAAACTGCCTGAAGTACCAGCAATTCATGGAAGTGGATCCAGACTGACTGAGTAAAAGGGCCTGAGCTTTCCGGGACAGCTTTCAGTGGGCAAGGCGGCGTGCAGGGCAGGGAGTTACACAACTGACACACTCAGTGCAAGCACGACTGTTTGCCTTCTACAGTTACAGGTGCTTTGTGTTGCACGGAGAAGCAACCAGCTTCTTTCAGGCTTCAGTTTGAGCATATACAACTCTAATGAAAGATCATAAAGCTTTCTTTGGCTAGAATCTCTTGTAAAACTGTTTCTAACAATACGCCTTTGTTTCAGAATCGCCCATTTGCTGCTCTGAGGGTTAATTGGCTCCACTTACAGCACCATGGACGAATTGCAGGATGTTCAGTTGACAGAGATCAAACCACTCCTGAATGATAAGGTAATGCTAGCTGCTCCTTTGCTCCCACACGTGTTCTCTGTCTGACTTTATGTCTGGCCAGGAGCCCTGATTGCCAGAATCTGTTTACAGCTTGAAGTACCTTAAGTACTGAAAAATAGTAAATGCTTCCCCACTCTCATAATCCACCACCACATACTCTTCCCAGGTCTCAGGGAAAGACAGACCACCACTGTTCAGGTAAGTTTGGAGTCCTGGCCCAACAGTATGTGATACCATTCTGACCTGTCGGACCTGTAAAACCCCTAAGAAGCTCATGCTTGTTAGAGAAACCTTGTATTGTATCTCATTCTCTTGGTTTTACTTTTTAGTTTGAAATTTTTTGTCTTAAATTATTATTTTTGTGTTGTGACCCCAAAAACAACTGTCTCCCTGGGTTTAGTAATGGAGAGCCATTTCCTTTTAATATCTGCAGAGCCTGGCTAGAGCAGTCCAGATTCATGCAATACTGAAACTTTGGAAAATCATCTTATTGCAGCAGCTGTTTAAGGCTTTCGCTCTGTCTTCTGTGGGCTGGAGGAGAGCCATCTGAGCTTTGGGAAAGCCCTAGCCTCACTGGATTCTGCCACAAACTGTTGCTCTGAGTGCCTCTGTCACTCTGGGCCATCCCAACAAGATCCAGAATCTTGCATCTGCAAATTGTGATTATGAGTGATGTGGTTTGGTCACTTACCATACCTAACAGCCACAATGATGGTATGTGAAGCAGTTCCCGATGAAATGCTTTCCTGTTTAATGGCTGACATCAAGTTTGCCAATGACACCAAGCTGTGTGGTGCAGTCAACACGCTGGAGGGAAGGGATGCCATCCAGAGGGACCTTGACAAGCTTGAGAGGTGGGCCCATGCGAACCGCATCAAGGTCAACAAAGCCAGGTGCAAGGTCCTGCATGTGGGTCGGGGCAATTGCAAGCACCACTCCAGGCTGGGCAGAGAATGGATGGAGAGCAGCCCTGAGGAGAAGGACTTGGGGTGTTGGGGGACGAGAAGCTCAACATGACCCAGCAATGTGCGCTGGCAGCCCAGAAAGCCACCCGTGTCCTGGGCTGCGTGTCCAGCAGCGTGAGCAGCAGGTCGAGGGAGGGGATTCTGCCCCTCTGCTCCGCTCTGCTGAGACCCCCCTGCAGTGCTGCGTCCAGCTCGGGGGTCCCCAGGACAAGAAGGACATGGAGGATTCTTATAGTCTAGTCTTGACTACTAGGCTGCCATCATAGCTTAAACATAACTTTTTAAGATGTTACCAGGGATGGTGAGCCTTGGAAGAACAAAATCAGTGTAGACCAGCAGCTAAAAATACAAAAAGGCCTTGAAAACAGTTTATGACATCAAAATAAGAGTTTACAGAAGAGAAGCTTTCTAAATGCAGTGCCTCAGCTCTTGCTCGTGAGTCTCCTAGGATCTTCCACGGCTGAGTTCAGGAGGGTAGATTTCCCTTGCTTCAGTGAGCTGACCTAAGTAGGAGGTATCGAAGCATGCCAAAACAGTGTTTTTCACTTCATAAGTTTTCAGTCTCTCTGTCCAGTTTTGCGTGATCAGTCCCACAGGATCCTGCCATGGTGTCATCTGCGCAGCTGCTTCGCTCATAGCTGGGACAGCTCTGGTTTAAATGCAGAGTGCTTGCCTAAAGAGCCCAGTGGCGTTAACCAGCATACAGAAGGGCACACAAAGTGATACTTGGTTTCCTTGGCTTAGTTGTGAAGTTACAGGGAAGTATATCCTATCTCAGTAGAAAAAAATACGTGGCTCCAGAACCATCCTCAGCACTGTGTGGGAAGAGAAGGGTGCAGTGGCTCTCCTTTTTACACGTTTTTTAACAAAAAAAACTGCCTCAGGGAGCTACCATCTCTGAGGTCTGGCCCTTGCTAATGCTTTCAAGCTTGAAAGAATGCACCTGTGCTTTTTAGACAGTTTATGGAGCATACATATGTGGTGCCATAGCATGCTGTTCTGTGCAGCGTGTCAGAGTCCAAAAAGTGTTGAGATGGTGGTTCACTGAGGTTTTTACTGACCAACCCTCTTTACATGTAGGAGTTTGACCCAGCATGGATTAACAGCCAGAAATAGTACAGTAAAACTCTTAAGGTGCTAGTGGGTGAGTGCTCGTGAACTCTTCAGATACAAAGGCTGCTGTACAGAGAAAAAGGAGCTCTGGTGTCTCAATACTCAAACTCTAAAACCAGTGGAATTGCCTGGGAAATGGAAATGAGGAAGAAAATAAACTTCAAATGTTCCCATTTAGTTGAGAGGGAGAGAAAGAGAAAGAGTACTGCTTGTAACCCGATAGAAAATTTAACCCCAGTGACACTTTATTATTCTGGCTGGTCCATATTCTGGCAGCTTTGACTCCTAGTAATATAGCCTCAGTGACAAGTTACTGAAATGCAGCAGCTTAATTCAGGAGATTGAATGGACAGCCCTTAGGCTGGATTGTGTCATTCCAGCTAGCTCTTTGCCTCTGAGGTACAGCCATCACACCTTCAGAGGACTGAAAAACATGCCTTGATCTTACGCTTTTTCAAGCTAAGACAATAAATAGATTCATGTTTTAAAGTCAGATGTGGGCCTCTTAAAATCAAGAATCCAGGAGTCAGGATGTGGTCGCAGTAATGCTGCTTGTGCATGGTGGTATACCCTGACGAGAAGGCACACAGCTGCAGACCTTCATTCTTTGCTTTGTGTCATTCCCTCCCCGCTCCCCACCTGGGGAATCTTGCTTTTCTCAGTACAAATTCAGATCAGCCTCTTCATGCACCATCCAAGTCCAGTCCTGAGTACAGAAGTTTCATTTCTTCATAGGTTTTTTTAAAATCCTTAATCACTGTGGCGTTGGATGACTGAATTGGCCTTCTTTACAACCTGGTAGGTGAGAAGGCTCTATTCTCTGTATTTAACAGGGAAAAAGGCATGGACAGAGTTGCCAGAAATCTCAGCTAACTTCAGGATCTCAAACTGAAGTAAGAGGGCTGCTTTTTATTTCCTTTTCTGCCATCCTGAGGATTTGGTGCTTTGTGCCATGCCATGTTCAAAACATTGACGCAGTTCAATACTTAGCACTGGGGAGTTTCTTAAAACAGATTTGCAGATACCTCAGTGTAAATGGCTCAGACTGAAGAACGTAGGTAGCAACCTGTGTTCTTGGTAATGTGGCACAGCTTCGCGGGGAGGCAAACAGGGCCATTTGTTTACACGTGGAGAGGAGTTACAGTGCTCAGCCAGAAGAAATGTTTGGGCTGTTTCTGTTGTGCATATATAGTCCTAGTTGTAATTTTAGCACTAAGGTGCTATACCTAAAACACGTAAGCTTGAGCGCTGTCTCAAATGATTTGCACAGCCTTCAGCAGCGTTTGACAGCACGCAGTAGCGTAACCTACTCTGTGGTCAGAGCTGGAGTCTTACAAAGCACATGAGCATACGGACGAGTTACTGCAGACCTTTGAACCTGCAGTACACCAAAGGTGTGCTGTACTTACTGTGCTCGCCTGTACGCACAGTGTCACCCTCTGGGAGAAGTCAGTTGTGACTTGCTGAGGCCAGTTCCCACACACTCTGGTTTTGGTAGCTTACAGGTCACTGCGATTGCTGTGGAGGGGTACCGTGCACGCAGCAGTTACTGCAGAGTACCTGACTGCACAGCTTGTTTTCTTGCACTCATTACGTGAGATCCCAGTGGTAGTCCTTTCAACAGTTGTGCATTCAAATTGATAATAGGCACCAGGACCGGACAAAACCAAACCTTACAACAAGCCTGACTTTGGTCAGGGTCCTTCCTGTGTGCATCTGTCCCTGCTGCAATGCTCTCAGCTCTGTCCACAGGTACTCTCCTTAGGTGACAGCCTTGGGACAGCACCCAGAAAACTTGCTGTATAGTAACGGGCAGAACTTGTGTGGAGTTTTCTTGTAGAGGTCTCACATTTCGCTGCTGTCCTGACTGCAGCTGAAGCAGAGGTGTCTGAGGGGAACTGTCATGATGTTGTTGGGGTGTTCTGGGGTACTGTGCTGAACTCTGTCTTTTTTTTTTTCCTTCTTCTGTTTTTTGTTAACAGAATGCGGCTCGCAACTTCCAGGACTTCGACTGTCAGGTAAGACACATGCAGGAGACAAGTATCTGTGAGCAGACTCCCTGTGGCCCATCAGTCACACTGAGAGAGAGAGATGAAAAACCTCTGTATCTTAATTTTAACTCCTGTTAAGGTTTAATCAATCAGAACTTGAATATGTCCAGTTGGCAGGAATTGCCCTTCACCCTCTCATGCATAGCACGTTGTTCTGAGCTCTGAGGTTCAGACCTGGGCTGCTCTGCTGAAGCTCCACAACATCTCACAGGATGGCTGGTCTCCTGAAAAGCTGTTGCTTTGAGACACGCAATATGCTAAAGGGCTGCAGCTCTGTCACATCCCATCTGGTTCACTGGCTAGGAAAGCAGGAGCCTGCGTGCTCTGTCCGTTTGTGTTGAGAGGAGATTTAAGTCACCAAGCTGCTCCAGATACAGCACTCCTGCTTTGCTGGGCCTGGGTCATGGCAAAGCCGTGGTCGTTTTCTGGGAGGAGCGGAGATGAGCCTGGTTGCTCTGGTTGCTAGAGGAGTAATCCTTTTAGAGGAGGACCACAAGGGTCCAAGACAGAGGACACATTCTGTGTTAGACAGAGCACAGCACTGAGATAACGTGGTGTGTTTTGTAGACCACCGGCTCATTTACCGTGCTGGATTACCTTGCTGACTTCCCACTCAGCGTGCTCGTATGCAGCCAGCAGCTTTTCTTTCTCTTCTGCTGCAGGAGGCTGCTGTGTGGGTAGTGTCTGCTTAGCGCAGGACAGGCTCTCGCTGCTGTATTACACCAGCGGTGCGGCTAGGGGGTAGCGCTGGCAATGTCACGTGATAGCTTTTAATAAAAGTCTGTTGATGTAGATGATTCCGGAAAACCTTCTGCAAGCCTGTGCAGAACAGGAATGTAATAAATACAGTCCTAAGAAGATAGTTTGTATTTTTTCCATCTCTTGATAACAGACACTGAAAGTACACCCCATCTGGGCAGGCACACGTCACTGTACTGCTTTAGCTTGATTCATGGTGAGTTTTAGTGTTATCTTAAAGCCTGTAAGTATAAAAATTACTAATCTTATTACATTGTAACTTTAGTGTCTAGCCTTAGAAGTGGCAACAGTGCTAGGCAATGATTTTTCTGTTTTAACAAAGGTAGATAATGTGTTTAAAACACTTCCCTGTACCATCTTGTCTCCATCTGCATCTTCTCCATCTCTGCCGGAGGTACAGTGTACTCCCATGTTGGATGGAGAAGGGGTAAAAATAGGTGCAATGCTTTTGAGTAAGAGCGTTAGGGAGTACAGGCACTGCCTATTGGGGCTTGTCTGCCATGATTGGGAAGAATATAAATACAGCGCCTGGGCACATTAGCCTTCACTGCAAATTCTCCAGTGACCCAGCAGAGCTCTGGGTTTGCCTGTGCTCTGCCTGTCTGTGAGCAGGTATGGTCTTCGGAGCCGGAGCGGAGTGGGAAGGTAGGAAGGAGTCCCTGTAACAGAGCTGTGCATCGCTGCTGCCTTTTCGCACTACGCTTTCCCTCTACGAGCAAAGCCTCTTTGAGCCCTGCTTTAAAGAACACCCCAAATCTGAAGCTGTGTGAGCCCCAAAGAAACACGGTGCTGCAACCTCCAACTCATGTGTGCTTGACACGTCCCAGTGCCGTTCGTTGTCTTGGCTCCCTGTCTGTCCCGGGGCTGAGCTGTGGGAAGAGCTGCCGAGCGGCCCTGCAGGCAGGGAAAGGGGCTCTCGGGAGCGCTGGGCCAGGGAAGGACGTGCTTGGTGCCTCTCTGGGCTTTGATTTAGATCAGCAGCAAGCTGGTGGCCATGGCAACAGTTGGGCAGGAGACAAGATGTTCCTTCCAGGAGCCCTCTTGGTAATTCATTTAGAATGTAATTTTTTTTTTTTATCAAGAAGTTAACACAGTGTCTCTTGTGACTGTAAATGTTGTCCCAGCCTCACCTTCCTCCAGCATCTCTTCCAGGGCACACCGGGCTTGGCCCCCCATCCTACCTGGAAAGTACCCCCGAGGGCTGGGATAAGCGTCTGTCTGCAATCTGTCAGGGAGCATAGATGGTGCGTTGGGTCCTTGGATTTTCTGCCTCATTGCTAACACCAGGAACAGTACCTCAACTTGGAGGTTGAGCTCTCCTGTTGTCTGTGAAAAAGTACTATTGCTTTTTAACCTGGCAAAACATGTCCAGCTGCCACATTCAGGCCTCTGCAAAATTGGTGTGTCTTTACTTACCAGTGTTTGAGAAGGGGGAATTCGAAGTGAAGAAGTTTGCTAGGGCTTTCAGAGGAAGGGAGATCTTGTTGTGTGAGGAGAGACTTAAAAGCACTTAGGCTGAGGTGGGGGTTTAGTTTGTCCTGAATTTCACAGGAAGGAATAGCCTTGGGGAGGATCCCAGTTTTACAAGGAGAGGCACAAGCTGGCCACAGATTCAGGAAGGCTGGTAAGTGGAAGTTGGTTTCCTTTACAGTGCACTGAAGTTCTGATCAGCTCCTGATACAGTAACATCTGCAAGGGACCTAGCGGGTTTTAAGAACAGAATTTAGGGGGGTTGTGGGATGGGTTATATTATCTTATACAGTGTAGTGTTTGCAGTGTGAGAGCATGGCATCAGTGATGCAAGACCTGCATTTCAGATACTTTTTTTTTTATAGTAGTCCAAAAAAAAGCTGTTTTAAATGGAGATAAAGCTTGGGTTTGCATGGGGCTGACCACATCCTGAGCTGTGCTTGCAAGGCTGTGGGCAGCAGGGTGAGGGAAGGGGGTGTCATCTGCACTGGTGGCAACCCTGTTGACAGTGCAGGTCCAGTTTGACTTCCCCAGTACAAGACATTGACATGCTGGATGAAGTCCTATATTATTTCAGCCTGGGTTATTCCGTGCCCTTGGCCATGATGTGATTTGCTGTAAGTCCATCCCAGCTCCTTCTGGAACTGATAGCTGAATACGAGCCGGCAGTGTGCCGAGGTGGCCAGGAAGGCCAACAGCATCCTGGCTTGGATCAGCAATAGTGTGGCCAGCAGGACCAGGGCAGTGACCGTCCCCCTGTACTCGGCACTGGTGAGGCCGCACCTCAAGTGCTGGGTTCAGTTTTGGGCCCCTCACTACAAGAAGGACATTGAGGTGCTGGAGCGTGTCCAGAGAAGGGCAACAAAGTGGGGAAGGGTCTGGAGCACAAGTCTGGTGAGGAGCGGCTGAGGGAACTGGGGGTGTTTTAACCTGGAGAACAGGAGGCTGAGGGGAGACCTGATCGCTCTCTGCAACTACCTGAAAGGAGGTTGTAGCCAGGTGGGGGTTGGTCTCTTCTCCCAAGGAACAAGTGATAGGACAAGAGGAAACGGCCCTGGAGCACAAGTCTGGTGAGGAGCGGCTGAGGGAACTGGGGGTGTTTAGTCTGGAGAACAGGAGGTTGAGGGGAGACCTGATCGCTCTCTACAACTACCTGAAAGGAGGTTGTAGCCAGGTGGGTGCTGGTCTCTTCTCCCAAGGAACAAGTGATAGGACAAGAGGAAACAGCCTCGAGTTGTGCCAGGGGAGGTTTAGATTGGGTATTGGGAAGAATTTCTTCCCCGAAAGGTTGTCCATCTCTGGCACAGGCTGCCCAGGGCAGTGGTGGGGTCCCCGTCCCTGGAGGTATTTAGAAGACGTGTAGGTGTGGTGCCTGGGGACGTGGTTCAGTGGTGGGCTTGGCAGTGCTGCGTTAATGGTTGGACTTGATGATCTTAAAGGTCTTTTCCAACCAAAACCATTCTGTGATTCTGTGCCCCTGCAGAGCTCTGCCTTGGATACAGCCAGAGCAGTAACATAGCCAGCCTCGGTGTTTGCTCATCCTGCAGTGCCTCTAGACCTCCTTCTGGCTGGAAGCTGGAGTTTCAAAGTATTTTCTGCAGTTGATCCATGCTTATGACTGGGAGAAGTGTTTAGTTTAATCCCAGCTCACACTGTCACTGCCTCTCTGAGTCGAGCAGTGTCAGGCACACAGGTTAGTCATGCTGTTTTCTGGAAAGCTTTGGCATGTGTTACTTTTCAAGGTAACATGTATATTTAAGGTTTGTAAGATCTTTCCTTTGGGGAAAATGGATGATGCTGTTGTGAATTTCTATTAATTCCCTGTGTGGTGGGTTGTTTGTTTTTTTTTGTTGGTTGGTTGGTTGGTTGATTTCTTGTTTTGTTTTGTGGGTTTTGGTTTTGGTTTTTTTTTTTTTAGTTTTGAGTAACTTGCCAGGATCAGATCTGGGCAAAGTCAACAGAACAAGCATCCTCTTGCTTCTGAAATTTGTTACTCTGGGTTAATGTGGTATGAAGAAGCTTTTAGCTTTTCTGATACAGCTGGCTTTCAGATACAGGTGCCCTGGTTTTCTTTAAACTGTTCATCTACAAGCAACCGCAGTTAACCCTGACAAGTAACAGATTGCCTGGGCATAAGCTGAAACAACCCCCACATAATCTGATAACCATTTGCAATGGAGATAAAAAGGAGAGCTAGCGTGGTGGCTTAGGGGTCTTTATCAATGTGAATCTAGGTTATTCGCAGAAATAAAATGTATTAACCTAAATCTGAGACCTAAATTTTACTTGAAAGTTACATGAACCCTAATGAAATCTAGGCTTGGCTTCTTCTAACATTTGCGGACAGATGGTGGATTAAATGGTCTGGGTTGCTGATGGACAGATGGTGTGGTGACCTACACAGTTAATCGAGCTGTGCTTGGGCTTTTATTATGATCTGCAGACCCTCTTCAGCTGCTTTGAGAAGTAGGTGTTCTGTGTTAGCCTAAATCTCTCCCCTTTTCCAGGTGATTTCCTTTAAATACTGATGAAGGAATATGCTGATATATTTGTAAAACTATCCAAATAAACGTGCATTATGTTTCAGTCTGACATAAGCTAGCGTCTGATCTGTAGCTAGTACTTACCCTCTGCTGCCTCCCACCCCCGTGAAGGGAGAGAAGAGCTTTGCTCTCCAGCACACACCATGCAGAAGAGCATCGGGGGTGTGGAGATGGGTCTGTATTTGCAGAAAGCTCACAAGGTATGGAAGAGGTCGAGTAAGTCAGTCCAGGACATGTAGAGTTCAACTGAAACAGAAGAGACAAGGCATGCATAAACCCATGGAGCAAAGAAATTAAAGTTTCCCTGTACAACAGCTTGCTATGCATTGCTGGGATTAACTGAAAATGTAGAGTTACTCAGTATTACCTGTGCTCAGAGTAAAACACAGCAAAATGTTTGAGGAGTTAACGACAGACCTCAATGGGGAATTTTTTGTCACTTTTTTCTACTGAAAGTATAACTTTTCAATAAGCCCGTGTTTTTACTGATTCAATTTTGGAGAAGTTCTTCCACGAGTACATTTGTTTGAAGCTTTTTAATCTACATTTTTAAAAGTTTGCTTATCCTTGCCCAATCTCTGCTTTATTTTTGTGTGCTGTGCAGTAAGAGATAGTATTCTGCTATTGAGAGGTTATTGAAATTTCCCATCATGTGCATTTGCTGATGTCATAGACAGTGAATCAGAACTGTGTTCATTTTTAATGCAATCGTTAAAGCCAGCTTGTGATTGCTACACGATGGCGTTGAATACAAGATGTTTTAAAGCATCTTCTGTTTATTGTAATGAAATAACATGAAATTAGCACTTTGAGGTAAGGTTTGCTTTCTCTGTATGAATAACAGGGGAGCTGTTCTCGCCAGTGTTGAAATGTCTTGTCTAGGATGTTGAGGAGCATTGTTGTTTTGATTTGTACAATGAGTTCTTTTGTTGTCTTATTCAAAGTGCTAGAGTGAAATTAATTACAACACGGAAGAAGTTTTGCTCCAGAAAGCAAGTTTTTCTACTGCCTACTAAATTAGGAGCTGTCTCTAATCTTATTCAAAGTAGTGTCACCACTAAAGTGCTGGTCTTGACTTCTGCTGATACTACAGTGACAAATACTGTAAAGCTAAAAATTATTAAAATGGGATTTTATTTTGGAAATTTTTTTTTCATTATTCTTATTTCTTGGTAAGCTCTCCCTCTGATTCCTTCTATCACTAGCTTTCCATCTAAAAACTCTGTTTTCTGTAAAACTGCAGTGTTCGGTTCTGGAAAGCTTTTGCTAGCTGGAATTGGATTGAAACATTTTTATTTTTAAACGTACAAGCACAATCCTTCCATGGGGTTTACTTAAACGTTACTTTTGCTTTCTGTATGCTTGTGACAACAGTGTGCTAGAAGCTGATTATGCAGATGTGGTATTTGAAGTTCCTGTGCTTTTTTTGTTCTTGTCAGTGAGTTCCTGCAGCAAAGCAAATGTATGTGCTTTAGGTTGTGAAAGGGATTTGCCTCCTTCCTGCCTTCAGAAGAATGAATGATGCCTTTCCCCTACCAGTGACTGATCTGTTTCCATCCGTTGTGGAACCCCCGCTAATGGTATTTCAGAGTAGCTAATGAGTAATTGCAATACTAGTTATAACTCAATGCAGTTACACTCAGTTCTAGTTCCCAGGGACACTGAAGGTTCAGAGACACAGAACATGACCCTGCTTTCTCTCCTTCAGATTTTAGGACATTCATGGTCTTCAGCAAGACACTGAAATGTAGTTCGGTGCATTGTGTCAGCAGGTGGACTGTCCTTGGCTGGAAACGTGGCCCCTGGCCTTTCTTTCAGGTTGCCTTTAGGGGTTCAGGTGGTCTGGGGTCTAGCAGTCACAGAAACAATTTTAGACTTGCCTGTGTATTAGCACATTCAGATCTTCCTTGGGTAGGATTCAGATTTACAAAGCTGTGTGTCTGCAGGCTGCGGCTCCTCGAGCCCACTGTCCCAGGGATGGAAGAGCGCTAGAGGCATCAGCCTGCTGTTTGCAGCCCATGGGGAAGGCTACAGCCTGATACTCTACTGACTCAAAATACTGGTGCAGAGTGCTGGAAAAAACCAACCCACTGCCAGACTTGTGCAGATGAGAGCTGATCTGCAAGTGGTTTAATTCACCCTGAGCTAAAATAGATCTAGGCAAGTCCAATTTCCTGCATTAGCTGGGGAAGGGGGGATTTACCCTCAGAGCAGGAGTGAGAAGCACCATGTATTCCTGTCTGTGCTGGGTACCTTGCTTGGATATTTGACTGGCGTGCAAGAAAGTTCTGGCTTTAACTGCTCTTGTACCAAACACATGGGCAGGGGATGGAGAAGTACATCTTGCTCCATCTCTGACATGTAGATGTTGTCATTAATTCCTTATCAATCTCAGTATTGTGTGGTTGTAGGAGTTCATGATCTCTGATTTGGGAGCACAAACCCAACGTGTCAGCTGTACTCCTGTTGTAGGTCACTTGTCTTCAGTTCTTCTGGCTGCAGAGCCAGTATCTGTTCTTTAGGAGGATCTGTGCTTTGGAGGTGACTTGCCATTTCCCTCTGGCTGACGCAGAGCATCAGAAAGGGTTACAGGTACGCACTGGGTCTGCCCTTCAGCATCACGTGCCTTTGGAACAGGAACACACTAACACTTGTTTGTTTATACAACAACAGGTTGGGGATAGCCCAGCAGCATCTTTGTCTCCTGATGCTTTTGTGTAACCAGATTACACACCTGCTTTTGCTGCTGCTCTTGATTCTCACCCAGCATTTCTCTAATTTAAGACTTAATTCAGTTACACAAAGTACGAGAAACCATTGCCTGCTTGCATAGATCATATTGTGGTTTCTATTAATAAATTTCTGCTCTGTATGGAAATGAATAATTTAGTTCAAGATGTTGCTTTAAATCTGATTTAGACTTGCTTCCCACGCAGCCGTCTCCTTCAGCTCTACTATTTCCAAAATAATTTTGCACAGAGAGGACGTGGTAAGTACTTACCTACCAACTGCATTAAGGTCTGTGGTTCTGTAATGGTAAGAGTTACCAGATGGTGATGTTTTAGAGTCTTACAATATTTTTTTCTTAGCTTATAGGCATAGTGCTGTTGTTTTAGTAATGTGTAGAAATTTGAGGGCAGCTGTTGCAAAGAGCAAGACAATGGAATCTCTCCTTTAATCTCTCCGTGGTTAATAGCAGTGATAGGTTGCCTGAGGAGCATGCTGCAGTTGTTTTCCACCTTTGCCAAGACTGGCAAAGGGGACGTAAGGTGAATAATAGCTGTAGCTACAGTATCACTGAAAAAGGGGAAAACCTGGCCTGAGTAATCTGCGTCTCCTCCACCTCACAGCAAAGCAGCAGTGGCAGTTTTCTTTGCCTTAGGTGAACCTGAGTGTCCTTAAGCTGAATGGGTTTTTTGGGATATTTCTAGCCCTCTCCTAGTACGGACGTTTGACAAGCTTGAGCAGAATGTGAGCAACAAACACCTTGCTGCTCTGTGTTCTGCCAGCTTTGAATTTAAAAAAAAATAAATTGAAGGGGTTTCACAGATGTGTTCTTTATTGTGAATCTCCAAATTAAATAAATTCTCAGTTTTTCCAGGGAATTAATTTTGAACTTTGAGCAGCTTCACATTGGGAGTAAAACTCATCTGATCTGCCAAAAAAGGTTAATAATTTAGTCGTGAAAAGCACTGGTAGTATGAATTCTCATCGTTAACCATTCCCACTGTGAAACAAATGGTTTACTTTTAGACTTTCAAAACTTAATCTGTGGATCACGCTCTGACTGGAGCTGAGGGAGCGTGGCTGGAGTTTGGACTGCTGCGGTCCGGCACCCAGGCACTCCTCTTGTTGCCTGGGAGTCCCTGGTGCTCAAGGAATTCACACCTCTAGAGCTGCTATTAGATGCCTCATTCAGAAATATTTTTTCTTAATATGGAAATATTCTGTGGCACTGTCATTGCCTCCTGTTCTGGCCAAAGACAGGGTGGCAGTCGGAGATGGTTCCCCCATTTGAATCTTTTGGACCTGGACCCGCACTCGCTTCTTCCCATAACCAGACCCACAGTGAATTTAGACTTTGGCAGTCATAAGTGGGTGGACGTTTTCCTCCTTAGTTTAAGAATCATTCAAAGATGTTGAGGCCAAATAAGAGAATGTCCTAGTCTAGTCTGACCTTCTGCTAATCTCCAGCAAGGAATACCTCCCAGCAGGTCCTGCTCATGTTTAATGTCAAATGTTGTAAAGCTCCTGTAGGGTTGTGTCTTCCAGTGTCTGCCCCTTCATGGTTCACACACATCTCGCTTTCTAAAGTGTAAGAAAAAACCAAACCCAAAACCCAGTGATCCTCAGGAGCTGGGACCATAAGGCATGTAGCAAAAGAGAGAGGGTCAGTGGCACTGCTGGCCTTTCTCTGGCTACTGTCTTCTGTTCTAGCTGTTCTTCTGCCCAACCCCTACCTGAGAGTATACCTTAACAGTATAGCTACGGCAAGGCATTGCCTCTGCCACCATGTGTGTGCTCGCAGTGCTTTACCTCCCACCCGAATGAGAGACCTTGTTGCTGCAGGGTCATTTGCTCTGGTTTCCCGATGTAGTGGGACAGCAAACCCAGCCCTGATCTCCCACGTACGGGTTTCCATGAGACCATCAGCTCCCTGGACATGGGGCAGGGCAGAGGGATGAGAGAAACACTCCTTTTGATAGCACTTCATCATTGAGTCAGCCAATCTGTAACACAATGTTGCACCCAAAATCTCAATTTTGTTTCTGCCAGTAGTTATTGTATTCTTGACTGAGATCACAGAAGAGAGTTGTGGTCCCTCTTGGTGGACACTAATACCTGGATACAGTGTACAGGAAGGAGAGGATAGATGCAGGTGGTGGTAGAGGATGCAGGTGGATGTTAAAGGAAGCTTGTTGATCTGATTTGGTTCTAACGAATGTCAGTGAATAACTTAGATTCCCCTTAGACTGAAATCCCAGGCCTAAATAAGAAATTTATGTGTTGTCTCTAATTGTGTGAGTGCCAAGATGGTGATCAGAGAAGCTACAAGGCTAGGAGACAGGACAAGGGTAGGAAGCTTCAGCTGCCCCGTGTCCATTAGAGAGACGTGGCTGTGGGACACGACACCAATACTCCGTTTTAGCTGCAAACTTCTATGGAACAACAAGCTAGGGAGCCCCAGGGAGGAGAAGCCATCACTGATGTGATTCTGAGAAGGGCAGAGAAGCATGTTCAAAGCAGTGTCTTCAAAGTGCTGCTATGCGATGGGAACCATAATGTGCTCCAGGTCAACATCCTGGGGAAAAAATAAAGAAAACAAGCCATAGAAAACTTCACTGGTTTTGCACGCAAAGTTCAAAACAAGAACTGCACAGGAATGGAGAAGCTTATTGAAAGTAAGCGAAGCAAAGAGGAAATGCCCACCATCTATCACAGCAGACATGAGAAATGGTGCCGGGAAGCCAGGATGACATGACAGAAGGGCATGGAGGCTATTGAAAACAAAAAAGCATTTTTCAAAAAGCTGGAGAAAATGGAAAAGGTTATAAAGTCTAGCAGATTAAATATATGAACAGAACAAAGCAGGCAAAAGGGGATTTTGAGAGATGACTTGCAAAGGGGGGAAAAAAAATAATAGTCTTGTTTCAAACCTGTCAGAAATGGAACCATGTGAGAGAGTTGGAGAGTGCTAAGGCTGCTCAGGCTCTGGAAGGAGGACTCAGGAAAGATCTAACCCTAGCAAAAATAAATAAATAAATAAATAATTTTTTCTACACACAAGCTTGCCACAGAGCAGCTCACAGAGTTACCGTGCTGGATTGCTCTTTGTGGGGAGTCAGCAGACAGCCTTAAACCGCAGTGCCTATTGCAGAGGCTGTAAAAAGCTAAAATATATGCCGTTACAGCAAGCTGCCAGGACTGGATGTATCAACCCAGGAGTTTTAAATGAGTTGAAGGGTGAAATAGTTGAGTTGTAAAGCAAGAGGTTATGCTCCTCTGTGGAAGCTGCTGTGGTGCCCAGGGACTGCAGTGCATCACCTGTAGCACAGCGTTTCAAACAGATGCCCGGGGAGTTCTGGGAATTCCCTGACCTGCTGTACCAGACAGACCGATAAAACTAGCAAGGAGTGTAGTGGATGAATTACATGGATAAATATTGGGAAAGGGTCAGTGTGGTTTTTGTAAAGGACCTGTTGGGATTCTTTGAAGAGGTCAGTAACCATATCAATAAAGGCAATTCAGTAGATGCAGCCTACTTGGATTTCCAGAAGACAAGACCCCTTACCAAAAGGGGTCTTAAGACCTTAAGGGACTTAGGTGGCTGTGCCATCAGAGGAAAGATCATTTCATGGATGAAATATGGATTAAAAAGAGGAAAAAAAAAATCAATTATTTTCACAGTTGTTTGAGATCGCTAGCGGAGCACTGTAGAGGTCTGTGTTGGGACATCTGCTGCTTAAATCTACTCTTAAATGATCTGGGAGAAGTGATGGAAGGTGCAATGGCAAACTTTATCTGCCTTTGGCTAAAAATAAAGTGTGATGCACATTGAGTAAAACCATCCTACAGTGGAATATGAAAGGGTGGGCTCAGGGCTGATGATAACCCAGAGGCATAAGACCTTAACATTGCGAGGGATGAGCGAAAATGTCAGCTTGGGGCTTTCGACAAAGCAAATCAATTCTTGTTTATCAGGAACAGAGAACAAAGCAACCTCATTGTGCTAGCACGTAAATCCACAGCACGCCCACAAGCGTTTGACATACTGCCAGCCGCCTTGTCTCAGAAAGGACAGAGCACGATGGGACAGTTTTGGAGAACAGCGGTATGGTCAGAAAAAAGCTGCTGTGCCAGGACTGGCCAGAGAGCCCAGAGCACATCAGCCCAGAAAGGGGCACACGAAGGGGGGTGGCAGCAAGCTGTCAGGGCATCGCTGCTGTGGCTTATGGAAATGGGATCAGCTGTCCTCCACCTTCCAAACCAAGGACTGGGTTTGGAGCTCATGCAAAACCAGCAGATACAAGGTGGGGAACAAAGTGGTAGTTCGCCCTGCATGTTGTTAAGCTTTGGCTTTTCTGGTCACAGAGGGAGGTGGGTGCCAAGGCAGAGGTGGTGGGGGGTGACTGCCCAATTTTCAGAGTGGAGAGTCAAAGTGGAGACCACACCTCCAGTTCAGGAAGTCTCTGTTGCCCTACAGATTGCTGGAGATTGGGAAAATTAAGGTGAACTGTTACAAGATGCAATTGTTTGAGAAATATCGCTACGTGCTTGCTCTATCTTATTTTTCCGCGGGCACACACTCTTAAGGTCAGACTAGAAGGCTGGATGGACCTTTGGTCTGACCAGCTACAGCTGGTCTCCATACCTTCTGGTCTTCCTCCATCATTGCTCTTCTGATCCGTGCCCTGAGGGGACTGCTAGTTTTTGAAGCGATGGTTCCCAGCTTATTTGAGTTGATCAATAGTAGCTGCCGGCACAGGACTCGTGCCTCTGCTCTGTCTCCCCAGCAGCACGCTGCTGTTGGGCACACGTGCGTCACAGGCTTTGTGCCGATGGCCAGTGAGAGCAGGCTGCCAAGAGCAAAGCTGCGTCTGCTGTTGAGTTCCCGTTTACAGCAGGTTGCCTGCAGCTGCTGTTTATTTTTTACCTACTGTACAAATAAGGGCAGAAGATAAAATCTCTTCAGAGAAACCTCTGATAAAGTTTCCAGTCGTTAAGTGAAAATTAAATTTTATCAAGGTTTTGAAAACACAACCGCAGATCATCATCGTCTTGTGCATTCATCCCCTTTATTTTGCAGACCGCACATTTGTTAAAATCTTGCTGTCTCCTGGCCACATCTTTTTCACTTGCCTTCTATCACTGCTTCCCTGCACTATGGACCAGGTCAGTGGTCAGACCGTAGCTGGAGTTCGACAGCTCCAAGGGAAAAATCCTTGAATTTCCTTTCAAGCTACACTCCTGCAATGTGTCGAAGCTGGCCTGAGCAGAGACCAGAAGTCAAGATGACGAGTGTCTGATACTTTCCAAGGCTGCATTTCTACATGAGCAATGGGCAAACAGCAGGAGAGACTATGCAGAATTGCGGGTGGGCAGCAGTTATGGAGGCGGTGACACAGGCAGGACATCTCGCTGGGTGGCTGGCAGGGCAGGCGTGTTGGGTGAGGGCAGGGGGGGCAGCCGGCGAAGCTGCTTTTCGGAGTATTCTGGTACCCCTTCATCCTGCTCCATGTTTGGAAGAGTAATAAACCAGTGATGATGTAATGAAATGATAACATTTTTTTGGCCAGTTCAAGGTAGCAGTTGTATCTTATAGGTGTAGAGACTGTTGTTGTTACCTTAAGCATGATACCTAAGCTCTGTATTAAGCATCTGCCTCATGCTGTTCTTTGGCTTTGATATGTGGGAGACCTGTTCTAGAAAAAGCAGGTAACAGGGAAGTTATGTGTGCTGTAATTGTGTGATGTCCCAAAATGCTTTTGTCCTTTGCAATCATAGGTCAAGACAAAAGCCCTGAAGCTACAGGGCAAAGAGAAAATAAAGTTCAGTGGAAAAATGGACATGGAAGTACCTGCAGGGGAGGCTGGGGGTAAAAGTCTTTTCTCTCCAGGTAATCTTGAAAAGGAGATCAGGACAATGGTGCAATGTGTAACTAAAAAAGGGAATGCAGAAACCCTTATCTTGAATGTAGTGTCTGCTGCTTGCTTTGTAAGGTAAAAGGCTTTAACCAGAGGAAGCAGAGAAAGGAAGCTGCTTCCCAGGAGGAGGATTTCCATCTTGCCTCGGCGCTAGCGAGAGAAAAAAGAAGTACTCTTGAGCACTCCCAGTCTAAGGCTTTGTCACTGTACAGGGCAAAGTCTGCAGATTTAGCATCTTAAAGTTTTTGAAGTGCTGCTTGCTGAGATTTGCTAAAGATGGGATTTCTCAAGTGGCTTCTATCTTCAGTGGATGTTCCCTGTATTTGAATCTCTAATGTGACTGAAGGAGTAGAGTAGCAAGGTGAGTACCCTTCAGATTGGGCTGGTGCCTGGTGGTGACGTGAAAAACCTTTTCTTGACAAACTCTCATTTTCCCAAATCACAGTTTACACAACCTACAAAGTCAAAGTAAGTGGAAGAGCAAGGATTGATTTTTTTTCAGCTCAAGGAAACTCTTTTCCTTTCCTACTAGAGAGCTAAGACCCAAGCTCAACTTCAGAAAACAAAACCGCAGGGTGTTGCAATATGAAGCACATTGAGGTGCTTGAACAAAAGCCCTGAAGAGAGGTGGGTGTTTGTGTTTCCAGTACCTTCCGGTATTCTACCTAGCAGAAGTACCTGTGACCTCAGCACTAAGTTTGACTGTAATTCCAGAAAAGATGCTGTATTGCTGACTTATTTTAATATCATCAGCTTTTTTGTTGATTTCTGTGCTTTTCTCACTGTTGGCTCAGTTTGGGGTTTGTGCTTCTGTTTGAGAGTCGACCTCCTGCTGCCACACGTAAAACCCTCCCTGGTCCTCGGAGGTGCAGTTTCACAAGACATGAGTCAGTATAACCGGCCCCGTGCTCAGGACAGCGTTATTTCCTCTACACCCCGTGCAGTCCCCTCGGGCTCTGAGCCACAGCCAGCATTTGCCAGACCTCTGTGAGCTTCTTAACTCATTGATCTGGCAGAAATCTAACAAAGGCTTCAAAAACATAAAAGACGGCTGGAGAGTTTCCTGCCAGGTCAGTGAGTTAAAGCTGCTTATGGAAGAGACCGACGCCTGCCAGAGCTGGCAGAGAGACCTGCTTTTAATGGCAGTCAACCACTTGTTAGCTCAGATGCATGGGAACATGCAGCTGGGGTTCCAAGCTCCGGCTGCTTTGGCACTCACTGGACTTTTCCATGAGTTTGCTGTGCTTTCCCGTTTCAGCTGCGTGCACTGCCGATCGCCACCCTCAGCTTCCTCCAAAAGCTGCCAATTTTGTTAAAGGACTTGTTAACACCTGCGAACTTGGAGAGCACTAAAATGCAGGCCACTGCTACGGCTGCACATCAGTCCCGCCGGAGTACAAATCGGCACTTTGCCCAGCTTAGCAGAGCGGCCCAGAGAGCCGCGAAGATGGGCAAGGCGCAGAGCCTGGCGCTTTCCCAGGGGCTCGGGAGGAGGCGGCTGCGCCCTGGGCTTCTTGTGCGCCCTTGCTGCGAGGGCAGGCAGCCCTCCTGCCTGGACCCAGGCTTGCTTTACACGTGTGGACGAGTTGTTCCCTACCCACGCAAGATGCCTTGGCCCACAACCCCCTCCTAAGGACACGGGATCCCGGTGGGCATCAGGCTGGATAACCTCACCTGCCTTATTCTCTTGCCTGCATCTAGTGCAGGCAGGTCGCTGCTGCTTTGTAGGTGTTCCAGCTTCTCCATGTGCACAGTGCAAGAGCTGCGTGCAAGTAAAACCCAACCCTTTCTGAGGACGAGGGCAGTCAGAGGTGTCTTTTTATCCTTCAAAGCCAAGCTGGAGAAGGCTTCAGGCTACCTCGGGTGATTTGGCTGTGGCAGCTTGCTCCTGTTGCCACACTTCTGGGAGAAGGGGAGAAACTTTGGGGCCCCCCAAAAAGAAGTACAGCTGGGGGGTGGGGGGGGGGAGGATCTTTCACTGCAAGAGCTCAACTGGTCTGGCCCACAGCCAGCCCTGGGGAGTGCCCAGAAAGGAGAGCTGAGATGGATTTCTGGTGTGCTGCAAGCCAGGTACTCTCACCTGCCCTACGTTTGGTCTAATCACTTTCAGGTTACTGGAAATTACTGTTTTAAAAAAATTCACATACTTTGTGTAGACTAGTAGAAAATATTTTTGAGGTTGTAATGTCCTGTCTTCAGGCTGAACCATGATGCTGTTCCCTAAGCAGATATTTTTTTAATATCAAGACGATAATTGGTGCTTTTTACAGTGTCTGTAAGTCAGAGCATGTCTCTCCTTTGATTTCTGTAGATGAGAGAAAGGACTTTCAGATGACATAGCGTACCCAGCCGTATCTCCACAGCTTTTCCCAAGTCTGTAGTTATCCCAGATCAGTGTTTGTTTAAATGTGTTCGTAGCTGTTTCAGTTAAACTCGGACAACTTCACGCACATCTGTGTTTGTCATCATGAGGTTGTGGTTTCTGTTTCTGCACTGGACAAGTATCAGAGAGGTACCCAGAGGCCTCATGGCCCTCTTGCTCTCTTAAATAAGGTGCAGTGCAAAAAGCCCTCAATATTTTGCTTGGGAAAAGGCACATAGTTTTGCTGGTAAATATCGTGAAACAGGTCGTGAAACTGCTCCACTGATACTCAACTGGAAACTTGCATAATCTGTATCTGTGCCAACTGCTGGGGGAGCCTAAGGGTGTTTTCCTGACACATTACCAAACCCGGTAGCAGGGCAAAAAGCGTTCAGTTAAGGCACAGTGCTCGACCTTCGCCGTCCTGTCAGGTCAGGGCTTGCGGGCCGAGCTGCAGCGAACGTTAATGCAACGGTGGGGTCAAGACCTGATGGGCTCGTGGCCAAATGGCTGGGGTGGGTCTGCAGTAGACAGGCAGCCCGGGAGAGCAGGTACATCGGGATCTGTGTCTTGCATTTTTAATGCTGTTGAAGGGAAAAGCTGCCACCCGCTCCCCGCGGGTGGGTAGGGCCTCCCAGGCAGCTGGATCTGCGGAGCTTGGGTCTCTTTGCCGTCCCGGCCATCTGCCTGCTCTGCATTGTTGTGCTGTTTACAAACCGCTCTGGTAGGTGGTCCCCAGGGGCTGGGGCTGCTGCCAGCCTCTCGGGCATTGCTGTGTCCCCTCGCATCAGCTTGCCCACGGACGGGCCATCCCCAGGGGTGTGGGTTGGAGGCACACTGAGCAGACACTTGCGTGCTGGCGGGCTGGAAGGAGGGGGATGCCAGCTGGGGAGCAAGGGCTTCGCTATGGGAGTGGAGCTGCATTCGTGGTGCCACGAACCCCTAGAGACAGATGGACACGTGACGCCCGGCTTCTGCTATGGTGCAGCAACGTCACTAAAGGCCACTGAAATGAGATCACAGGAAAACACAGCCCCAAACATCTGTACAAAAGCAAGCTGCTTTTGGCAGTGGTTGGAGAGAGAGATTTGACAGGGTTGCAAATTGCAAGAGCTGTACTGGGCCATAGCTGTGGATAGGAGAGCAGTGTCCAAGTGTGGATGAGGCCCTTGCTGCTGGCCCTCAGCTGGGGTTCTTTGTAGTGCAGGCGGCACGTGTAACACTGAGGCTCCTTCTTCTCTCTCTGCAGGAACATGACATTGAGACAGCTTTCGGAGTGGTCCATGTCACCATGCGGGGCACACCCAAGGGGAACAGACCTGTCATTCTCACGTACCATGACATTGGCCTCAACCGTAAGCCCTTGCATTCCCAGGACCCTGAAAAAGTTGTTTGTGGTATTTGCTTTTGAGGGTGGGGACCAGCAGGACTGGCCTGGAGCTGAGATGGGACAGGTCATTCCAGGGTAAAAAGAAAGGTCTGCAGGAGAGAGAGCACGTGGCATGCCCCTGTCCATTCCAACAGTCCTTGAAAGGTCGGGCCAAGGTGGAAATAGGTCCACCCACCACACTGTAGTGCTCTGGCTGACTTACTGCACTGTGCGATAGAGCTGCCACAAGGCATCTGTTCCCTGGATGCTGGGCAGGTGAGCAAGCCCCTTCTACAAGGCTGCAGAAGTAGTGTAATGTTTGTAGCAGGCTCAGTTGCTCTTTCCACATCTTCCCACCCAACACGTACCGTTACGTTCACACGGGTGCTCCGCAGTACGTACTGTGGGTACCCCAGTGCTGCAAGGCCCTGTTTTCCTGGGCACGCATGCGGGGGTGTCGTTTGTCTGCCTGCCCTGCAGTCACAGCCGTTGCTCTGCTAGGGCTTGCTGCTGCGTTGCAGTCAGTGGGGCGCAGCAGCATGTGTCCCCCAGCATCCACTGCCCTGCGGGCTCAGCAGGGGGGTGCACTCATGCAGGTGCATGCCATGGTGTTTGGAGGGTGGATCGCAATAAAATTTCAGGAAACGTCTGCTTTCTTTGTTGTTGTTGTTGTTGTTGTAGACAAATCCTGTTTTAATGCATTCTTTAACTTTGAAGACATGCAAGAGATCACTCAGCATTTTGCCGTGTGCCACGTGGATGCACCAGGCCAGCAGGAAGGAGCCCCCCCGTTCCCATCTGGGTAAGAGCTCTGCAGAGACCCTTGTTGTCCCAGATGTGGTCTGGACTGCAGTCAGACTGAGGTAGCACCCTGTTTAAGCCAAGTGGGACTGCCAGGCTGAGTGGAGTGGGAGGCAGCTTTCAGGAGCAGAGGAAATGGGAAGACAAGGAGGCTTCCCAGGGGCATTCAGGGAACTCTCCTATTACTGAGGCCTGGGTAAAGCCCTCACTAGTGGTGAGTGCTGGTACCAGCTTGCTGACTTGAGCATGAGACCAGCACACTGCAATCTAGGCAGCATTCCCTGCTCTCTCTGTCCGTCCTCCCACAGAAGTCTGACTGCCCAAAAACCCACAGCTCTGTGTTAGTCTTGCTCTGAGGGATGGGATCCGTGCAGCTGGCTGGAATATACAGTATTGTTGCAAAATAATCACATATGCACATGCACGTCCGTGTCTCTCCTACCTTGGGTAGAACTGGGAGGTAACCTCTGTCGAGCTGTATTTGGAGGTGCTTTGATTTCAGTCTCCCTTGGTTTTCAGGTACCAGTATCCCAGTATGGATGAACTGGCTGAAATGCTGCCCGCCGTTCTGACGCACCTGAAGTAAGTCTCTGAAAGGAAACGGGGTGAGCCAGCTGGATGCAGCCATTCCAGCACCTGCCTCTGTCTCTGCTTCCAACATCTGACATACTCACTGAGTTGTCCCAAGAGGCCTGAGCACCTCCTAACCTGACTGTGTAACCCTGTCCGGTTCTCATGCTGGGAACCTTGTCTGCCACATGAGACAATTTGTGGGTGCTGCATCATTGCCAGATCATTGTGAAAATGAACCATAAGTGAACAGCTGGATGCAGAGAGGGGAAAGGCTTTGCCTCTAGGGCTGCTTCAAGCTGGGAGGTTAAGTTATCCGTGCTGATTATGAAATACCTGTATTTCAGCCTGAAAAGTTTCATTGGGATTGGACTGGGAGCTGGCGCTTATGTCCTCAGCAGGTGTGCTGTAAGTACCTCTTAATTTCCTTGTGACTTAGATGAGCTGTGGTCTTCCACTGATCAAACAGACCATTTGTGGGGCATCGGCAAAGTAGCAGTAATTACAGTAGGCCTGCAGGGAGCCATGTGAGAGCTACTTCACATCCAGATGGTTAAATTGGAGCAGCCAAGGCTACTCTGAAGCTATGCCAGACGTGAAAAGATTGTAATGCAATGTCTTTGCGTCAGGAGAGCCCATTCTGGCTGCTAGGAATATCCAGCCTTGTGCCTTCACAAAGACTGGCTGCATTACTGTATGTCCTTTCCAGTGTTTGTGACACCAAATAATTGGTTTGGTGACGTGCTGTGAACCAGCGCTGATGAGGACTGTGCTTTTTTACTGGGAAGAGGTAGATTTTGCACTCCCCCCTTTGACCTGAATGCTAGCTTTATCTTGGTATGTACTTCTGCATTTCTCTCTAGTAGACTGTTTATAAGCATGTGAAATCAGTGGACATAGTTTAGCAGCCCAGGAATTTGCCTGAGTCTTTCAGAGACAGTGTTAAAACAAACAAACAAACAAACAAAAAACACAAAGCAAAACAAAATGGGAATCTGACATTCTCAGTAAAGTTTGCTTCAAGTTGTTAAGTGCAGAGCTGCTGATGATTTAAGCCACTTAGTGCTTCTTAAAGCCACTTCACCATGCAAGCTGCCCCTCCTACAAAAAGTTCTCTGCTTCCCATTTCCTGCAGTCAGGGTTGAGCCTGGGGCAGTGTCAGGTACTGGGGTTGGCTCTGTTCCTCGCCTTGTCTGTCTTGTGTAGTTTTCAGTCCTGAAAATAAGCCTTTCACCTCAGCTCATTGAAGTGCCAGAAAGCCTTTGCCATGCTACCTGGATTGCAGTTTCCTGCTGAGGAGAGTTGTTTCCTTCTGCTTAACCAGTGCTAATCTGTACAATGGAGCAGAAGAGCTGCCATAAAACTTCAGCTATGGAGTGAGCCTAGAACCTGAAGTACTCTGGTTGTATAAGATTGCTGGGTTTGTGTTTGCAAGCAGTTCTCAAAGTATCTTGTACCCATGCTCCCCCCTGCCCCCCAAGGTAAACTGCAGGGTTCCAGGGATGCCAGGCTGGAGCAGGGAACGGGGTGTCTGCAGGCTGGGGGGGCAGCGGGGGTGCCCTCTTCTGAGCCGGGTGCTCTGCCGCTGGAGCTGCCCAGGCCCCTGCTCAGGCTGCGGGTCCTGGGTCAGCCCCTCAGTGCCAACAACTGAATCGCGTAGGGTCTGGCCGGAGTCGGCTTTGGGCCAGGCTCTGGAAAGGCCACTGGCTGTCTGGCACAGAAGGAGCTCCCCACCTAGTCTTTGTTTTACTCTGTCTTCTTTTTGCAAGAATCTTTCCAGCTGCTGCACCTGCCATTGAACAACGTGTGGGCTGAGTCAGCCTTCTGAGTGTGCCTGTGCTCTCTCCCCACAGCTCAGCCACCCCGACCTGGTGGAGGGACTCGTTCTTATCAACGTTGATCCATGTGCAAAGGGCTGGATTGACTGGGCAGCGTCCAAGGTGAGATTCTCCTTCCCCTGCACATCTCCTCTCCACAGTGCTTAATGAACAGTGTGTAGATTAAGAAGAAAAAGGACAGAGTACAGGACTTTGCCAGTTTATGGCAAAAACTGAACAATCTCATTTCTGTCCCTGCTGCGCTCTCAGTCTGGGTGTAGTACAGCCTCCACCATAGGAGCAGGGGTGGGTATGATCATACGTGAATGAGAAATCCTGGTAAACTGCTTGGAGATGAGTGACTGTTGAGCACCCAACTTTCCTCTGATTTAGTACTCATGCTTGCAGCCTTTATTTGGCTGAGGTTGAATGCATCTTTTAATTATTCTGTTATTCTGGCCACTTGCAGTTATACAGGTTCCAGGTTTCTGGACAGCTGTGTGTTGTGTGTGCACAGGCTTCTTTGGAGTCTTGCACGCCCATCCCAAGCTTCAGGCATTTGTTTCTTATATCGCTTGAATAGTTTCTTTTTGTTTTCTTTACTCTGAGGAGCTGCTTTGAAACTTGTAATGAAACTGCATTTTCCTGTTACTCTCCCTCCTCCTCATTCATGGTCACTCTTCAGTTTTCAGGCTGGACAACCAATATAGTGGACATTGTCTTGGCGCATCATTTTGGCCATGTAAGTACCCAGCAGGTGTTAATGTTTCCCACGGAGCTATAACTTCTGTATGTACCTGCACTATCCATCAAAGTCCATCAAAGAAGGCTTGCTACAGATAGTACTGTTTACTCTGTGTGGTGAGCTCACATCAGAGCTTTGCACACTGCGGGGAGCACATGCATCCTCGTGCTCGCCCTAACAGTCCCCAGACTCCAGACATGTTAAGGAAGTAGTGTCCCACACACTAGTCCTCTCTTTGTGGTGCCCAGGCAACTGTCTGCAGAAACCAGTGGCAGCTGGTGCTCTGTAGCCAGTGTGGAAGCATGTGGGCTGTGGGTAGAGCAGAGATCAGCTGGGAGCTGACAGTGGGATATTGTATGTGTCCAGATGTTGAACTGCTGCATCCTGCTCTTCATCTTCCCCTTCAGTTTCAGCAGAGGCAAACCAGCCCCTCCTGAAAACTTTGGATGCAGCAATGCCTTCTGTTTGGGATTTGCTGGCTCCCAACCAGCAACCTAACTGGGCGACTGAAGGGGTCTGTGCCTCATGCAGACTGTGTATGACACAGAGCTGATCAGGCCCTGGCCTGAAGCCCTCCGGCAGCAACACGCATCAGCACAGGAAGGAGTCACGTAGCTTCCTCCTGCTTAGAGCAAGTGCTGTTCTCAGCCCACTTTCAAGCTCTGTCGTTATATGTAGCAGCGGTTCCTTGCATTCCCTTTTCCCTCTGTCTCTCTTTCTAGCTCTCGTTGGAATGCAGTTTCTTTGTAGAACTGGATCTTGGGATTAAATTTTCCTTTGGTTCCAGTCTTGGGGCTTACCTATAAAGCTCTACTCCTTTAACATTAAGCATAAGTGAGAAGACCTTCCTAAACCAGAGTGATTTATATCTATATAAGCAGTACTGAGACTCAGGAGCTAACTTCTCCCATCCCAGGATACCTCTGTACTCCTGCAGCAGCAGGTACGCTGCATTTGTGAAAGGGTAGTTGCAATATCAAAGTATGGCACTTAACGGTCATGGCACAGAAAGACTGAGTGTAGCCGGGGTACTAATGTGGTCTGGAGTCACTGCCCTCTGTGTTACTGTCCGCAGGGGAATAGTATGTATGGAGGCAGTTTAGTACTTCAGTATTTTTACGAGTATCGTTTCTTTACTTGTGAAAAAAATGATGTTCTCTGTCTTTCAATTCTTCTGCTTTCATATAGGAGGAACTGCAGGCAAATCTAGATTTGATCCAAACATACAGGCTTCATATCGCACAGGACATTAACCAAGATAACCTTCAGCTGTTCCTCACCTCATACAACAGGTACAGGACACCTTTTTGCCTGCTAGGTTGCTCCCATAGATCAGTAGATTTGCTGCCGTATGTATTACTCCATTGGATGTTATGCCATAGGAACCTTTGTCCTAAGCCTGGTCTTCAGCCATTATCCTGAGCCAAGCTCAGCCTCATGCCTGGATGACCCTTTCACATCAGTAGGTTGAATTTTGTATGCTACCTCGACAATCAGTTCCCTCTGTTGATTTGATGGAGAATTCTTCTGGTTTGTCTTTCAGTCGTAGAGACCTGGAAATTGAGAGACCAGTTCTTGGCATCAATGAAAATACTGCAAAAACGCTCAAGTAAGTTGCTCTGAATCAGCCTGTATCAGTTACTTTCTGTGCAGTCCCTTCAGCAGAAAAGCTGTTACAGCAAGAACTCCACAAGCCCAAATGCTGGGAAGACTGTTCAGACTGTCCCAGGCTTTGGTGCAGTCCTGTCAGCTAGAGTGGAGCAGAGGCGCGTCGGGAAGCCCTTTCATTTAAAAACCCAGTGAGACTCTCCAAAAGGCAGGGTCGGAGGAATAATGTATCCACCCAGCAGTCGCTGTACTGTCGCCGAGCTGTTAGTTTGGTTGTTTTGCATGAAAAATCAGGGAGGCAGGGTTTTTGTTTGTTGCCGCTGGCTGTCTTCCCCCACCTTGCCAAAAGCTATTACTGACACAGTTCTCCCAGAGATGGCAGTGGGTTCTGAACGCAGAGAATGCAGCAGTGTTTTCCCACCTTGGCGGTGACTCTTTCATCTGGGAGGACACAGTCTGTGCAGGGTACAGCTGAGAAGGGACAGACAATGAGAACTCGTGATAATCAGCACAGGGGAAGTATAAGTAAATTTTCAGACTCCAAGCCAGAAAGCCAAAAGGGCAAATTGTCTCCAATGTGGAGAGCAGATGATAACTGCGAGTTGCAGTGCTGAGGCAGGATGCCTTCACTCTGCTCTTCATTTTTTGCTCCTTGGAAACTGTATGGACTTCAGCTCCTGTCAGTCCCAGAAATGTTTTAGGCATCCACAACCAAACCCTCTAGATCTTGTCTAACCTAAAAGAGGTGGATTGCCCTGCTGAGTCTCCAGACAAAGCCAATCGTGCTGCGCTCTGTCATGCAGGCAGCTGTAAGTCACAGAGCACTGTCTGTCCATTCAGGTGATTCACAGGGATCTGCAGACCCTTAAAATATTTCTTGCGGAAGTGTGGATCTCTGTGCCAGTAGACTTGCATATAGATCCTCTGTCTCCTCAGAGGTGGGGCTCCACTGGCTCTGAGGTCTATGGCTCACAGCCTCTCCAGTCTGATTTTTGTCATCTAGTCAACGCACAAAAGTGGGGCCTCTAGCCACCCGTTTGTTACCTTGATGAGTGGTGTAAATTCACAGCCCTTGGTCAGTGACCTCCTGGGTATGTTTTACACATTGAATGTTAATTGTTCTTCTAGAATTACAATATAAAAATGGATATGAAGGCACAGGTTTGCCAACAGAGGCTTTGATATCGTGACATTTTTCAATATATTCCCCAACATTTTGTGCGTTTCTTTCCAAAATCCAAACCAAAATACAATGCTGAGCAATAACCAGCCTCGGAAGCATTAAACTCTGGTGGATGTGGTTATTCTTAAATTCTTAACAGACATTCATTTCAGAGAGCACGCTCTCCTTTTGCAGCCTGGGATGGGGTTTCTCCCAGCCCTAGGCCTATCTTTTAACGTGTGTGCAACTGTAGGGGTAGTTGGTGTGCATGGAGGGGACAATATGGGTGCGTGTGCCAAGCCAGGAGGATGTTTTGGTGCAACAAAATGCCTTGATGTAGGGATTTTGGTGAGCCTTGTTAACCTTTCATGAGGCTGTTGGTTCACAGAGCTCAACCTTCTCAGAAATCCATTAGATGCACTGTGAGTAACATCTCTCTGTTTTGGGTTTTGACCAGGTGCCCTGCCTTGCTAGTGGTTGGTGACAACTCACCTGCTGTGGAAGCAGTGGTACGTACACGTGAACGCTTTCCTCCCATAACCTTAGCCCCACAAATCACTTGGCAAACACACCTCACCCAACAGTGCTTTCTCCTTGCCCAGAACTAGTCACAGAAAGTGGCTTTGTCCCAAGCTCTTTTCTCGTTCCCCAGCTATTGAGACCTGTCTAGTGGGAGAGCCGAGGCTCAGGAGGCTTCATGGCCCTGCAGGGCAGCTCTAAGGTGAGGATGGCAGGATCTGAGTGAGAGAGTCCTTGCACCCAAGCATCTTGCTCAACAACTGATGCAGAGGAGCCATTTCAGGAACTTTTCTTTCCCTGAGCTCTGCCAGGCTGCTGAGTCAGTTCAAGTCATGAATTACAGTTCCCTTGCTGTTGAGCTGAGGCTAACTGGGGTTTAAAAGTAAGCAGTGTGACTCCAGTTCCTGTGGTGGGGAGTCACACAGAGCTCTGCAAAAGCACTGTATCATAGGGAAGGCAACACTTAGAAGCATCTCCTTCCTGTTGTTCTCTGCAGACATCTACAACCCACTTCCCTCCCAGCACAGTTTTAAATGGCGCATGGCACAGTGCAGTGTAGTTGCAGTGGATGTTGCTCCTCCCCATCAGCTGGTGATTGGGGGGAGACCAGGGGTTTGTGAACTAAAGAAGTTGTCATAAGAAACTGGGGAAGAGTGAAGGAGTCTCCTAAAGCAGTAGCTTGGACCCAGGAGCTGTGCAGGGAGAACTGCTGCAGGGCTTTTTCTGGTCGTGTTGCCTTTTGCCTTCTCATCAGTCTGTCTGGTCTGGAAGTCCGAGACATCCTCCAAGTTTTGACTTGGCTAGGATAATATTCCTGAGTAGTCTCATTGCTTCCCAGCCACAGCTGGGGGACAGGATAGGGTCTTCTGGGTCTCGGCTTGCCTATCTGGCTGCCCAGGTTCCCAGCTCATAATAATCTCCCCTGCTGGGGTGGCTTTTCCTGCAGGGCCCTGCCTATTCCCTTTCTGCAGCAGCCTTACAGAGGAGAGGTTGCTGTGGTCTCCTTGTCTGGCCAGGGGATTGGGTGATCTCCCTCCTGTCTGCACTGCACAGAAGGCTCCTTCCCTCCCAGTCTTGCTGTCAGAGCCCAAAAGGAGCCCCAGGGTTTTGCGGTGCATCCCCGAAAACAGGGGAGGATTTCCCTTGAAGGCACGGCCCTGTCTCTCAGAACAGTGACATTCTGCCACCACATGGTCCCCTCTGATGGGAACTCCGGCAGCAACTCTCTGCATCTGTCGTTCATTGTTCTCTTCCTGCATGCTCTCTGCTTTCTTGCTCAGTCCTTCCTGGCCCCGGAGGAGCTCCCATTGCTGAACACAGCCGCTGCCTCTGGTGCAGCTGCCCCACATTTTACATCTGACTCTTCAAGTTTTCTGTGTGATATCATGGCCCTCTTTCCTCCTTTTATTTTAGGTTGAATGCAATTCACGTCTTGACCCAACCAAAACTACCCTTCTGAAGGTGAGTACCACTCCAGACTCATTCCAGCCTGCACAAAGACATTATTTTTGCTGAGGCCAGCTCCAGTTAGGTTTTTGCCTTCCATACATTTAGCTTTAAGAACTTTGAGGACAGTCATTCAGGGCTGTGCTCTCTCCTGCGTGGAGCCAGACTGGGGAGTTTGTCAGGAGGTCCCTGAATCTTTGCTTTATGGCCACATCTCTGTTATCTTCAACTGGCAGGGAAGACTTGCTGAGAGTTACCAGAGGTGCCCTGCCTCCACCCGCTTCCCGGCCAGCAACAACATCACTTTTTCTAGCTTTATGCCAGTCCTTCCCATCCTCAGCTACGTCTCCACACTGGGCCAGGGAGCTGCTGTGTAGAAGTGTTCAGTGACAGGTTTGGGAAGAGTGATGGGAGGAGCCAGGATGGTGGAGGGTCCCTCCTGGCTTCTAGAGTATGGCCTGAGCTTGCTTGGTCATGCAGGCTCCAAGGTGCTGGGTTCCTTCAGCAACAGACTCCCAGAAGACACGTCACCAGGCCTTGCTTCAGCTTGAGAGACAAGACGGTAGAAGCGTGCCTCCTGTAGCAGCGCAGCCCTGGTGGGGTGGGCAGTGCTGGCACGATTCTGGGGCTGTCCCGGGTGGGAAGGATCCTTCAACCTCCCTCTTGTTTCCTGTTGCAGATGGCCGACTGCGGGGGCCTGCCCCAGGTGGTTCAGGTGAGAAACGCCTCTTGGCTGCCTCACAGCGTTTGAGTTGTACAGAGCCCCTTGCTCTGCTTGCACTAAAGCCGCACGTTCTGTTTCCACAGCCTGGCAAGCTGACTGAAGCCTTCAAGTACTTTGTGCAGGGAATGGGCTACAGTAAGTGGCAAACAAAATTTTCTGTTTTGGAGCGGGATTGTTGTGAAGGGAATTCAGCCTTTCTGGTCCATCTGAGCCCATTGGCATCTGTGTCCCCACCCGTGAGTTAGTGTGGTTGCCAGGAGATCCATCCACGCTGGAAAATCAACTAGTCTGCTGACAAACCTTAGCAAACCAATGTTGTTCCCTGACTTGTGTTCAATCTGCACTGCAGTTGGAGTGGTGACCCCTCTTTGGTTGCTGGTGTTGGTAAAACCTTGTAAGTCTGTCTTTGTGCCAGTCCAGAAAAGCGTGCTCCCAAGAACGGTAAATCCTCTGAAATCTTCTGCACATACTTTCTCTGGAGAGGAAGGAGTTAGCAGTACAGCCTTGTGGTTGTGATGGGTACATGAGAGCTCTTTCTCCTCAGATGTGCCTGCTTCTTGCAGGCTTTCACCAGGGGTAAGCGATATCTCAGAGTGAAAGCGAGCTGGGTGACTTCTGAGGCACCCGGGGTGCCCAGAGGGAGCTGTGCTTTGATCCAGAGCATGCCCTGCCCTTTGGCTTCCTCCTTGTGCTTGGAGGCAGAAGACATTGTGTCCCGAGTGTCAGCAGAAGACACTGTGTCCTGAGTGTCAGGCTGGCAGCTGTTCAGCTCCCCGGCCCTGTGTACTCCAGAGACTGGGGGCTTCAGGAGAAGGGCTTCTCGCTGCACTAAAGCAACTCTTCTCCATTGCAGACACCTTGGCACAGCTCTGTCTTGCCTGCAGGGGCCAGGGCGAGGAGTTCCCTTCTGTGGATGATGAACCTTCAAAAGCTGGAGTTACGGGAGGGGGTGGTTCACATGACTGGTTAACCACCAGCATGGCCACCATGGCAGCTGTGACAGTCCCAATGGTCTCCACACGGCCAGAAGTTCTTTGCCAACTAATGGGTGTCAGGGCTCAGAAGAAGCTGTCCCTTTCCTTAGAGCTATGTGTAGCTGACATGAATGTAGTGGGACAATCGTGTTCTCTAAGGCTGGCCAGAAGAGCCTGGTCCTGCGAAGGAGAGTTGCAGCCTGAGAGCATTTCAGCATTCGCATCTCTCGTGTTCCCAGTGTTAGTACAGTCAGCAAGTGCTGTCATCAGAGCAAGGACTTGAGCAGCACTTCGGGGGTCAGATCTCTTGCAAACGGGATGTGCAGCACTGGGGAAGGACAGGGGTAATTTTCTACTTCCAGAATTAGTAGCTAGACCCAGAATGGTTTTCCCAACTTTGGTGGGCAAGACTGTGTTGGCACTGCTGACCTTGGCCAGCGAGGCCTCCTCTCTCGGGGAGAACAAGAGAGAAGCAAATCAGCAGCTTGCCATCTCTAGAAATGCACAGGCCAGTTCCTCAACAGCTATTCTTGTTCCTTCCGCACACTGGCTAAAAGAGTTGGACCTGCCTGTGCTGACGCTGCAGGTGGAAGGTAATGCCTTGCAGGAGACTTGTAGCAGAACTCTGATGCTGTCTGCTGAAGGAGAGACATGAATTTCTGTTTCATATCTGGAGTTACAGAGTATACCCCCATTTCCCCACCACAGGAAGATGACATCGCTGTTGAGCAGCTGTGGTTGTGTAGGGTGGGGAGGTAGTGTCACCCACCAGGTACAGTGCAATTTCCAGCTAAAGGCATTGAAGAGATCTGGCCCTGATGGATTTTTGAGTCAGCTTGGCATCTCCCTGAGATGCTCATTAGCAGCTGTTTGCAGAAATACTGGGAGTTTTGAGCGCAGTGTGTGAGCTGGGAGTGGAAGGCAAGGTAGCTGGGGATCCCAGGAGCAGCACAGCTGCTGGTCACACACTGCGACTAATTGGCTCTTTCCTGTATTCATCCCTTCCCTTGTCTCATGTTGTTTCCAGTCCCTTATGTGCAGCTCAGCCACCTAAGCACTGAGTCAGGTACCTTCAACTGTGCATCCGCCTTGGCCCAAGTCTGTGTACTGAGTTGAATGATTCTTCGGGTGCATTGCTCTGTCTCGGCATGTCCTGCTGGCCTGCTGCGAGCTGGGCTGATCCATTGTATGACGTGTATGCTATGGTTTTTCACCTTTCATTTGTATTTTGTTGATTGTTGCATGACTTCAGCTCTGTGGTTTTCTAGAGCGATGAGACTAACTTTCAAAAGGTCATCTGTACAACAGCTGCCTTGGTTTGCACAGACACTCACCATGACTGCACTTGCAAATGGTCAGTTACACTTCTGGCATTTGCTCACCTTGGACCTTTTGAAATTGGGCCTTAAACATCTTGCTTTAGATGTGCAAAGACTTAATTTTGGCAGTGAAGAGTGAGTTTTCTTCCTGAGGGTATAGCTCTTTCTGTGCTTACCCAGTGACACACATCTGAGTGACTGTGATACTTGCTCTAGGACCTTCCTCCTTTTCTAAGTCCCGCTTAGAAACTAAGAACGCTTGTTCTTTCTTGCAGTGCCAGCAGCTAGTATGACCAGGCTGATGCGCTCCCGTACTCACTCCTCCTCTAGCGTGGGCTCTGGGGAGAGTGTCCGCAGCAGGTCTCATACCAGCAACCATGGTGAAGGAAGCGCTGGAACCCCAGAAGGCATTGACCTCCAGGATGCACCTCAAACCATGGAAGTATCCTGTTAGGCAGGAGCCCCTCTTCCGGATTCAGAAAACTCCACTCGCCCCCACTGAACCCTCTCAGAATCTAGCATTTCATCCAACATGGCATTAACTGTTCTCTCTAACTTGTGCATGCCCATCTGAGCTGCCACCTCCTTGGTAGTCTGTACTTGGCATTACTTTGGTCCTTTCTGTATGCCCTTGGCATCAGAGCCTCTTTAAAACTCGTTAACATTTCGCGGTCTTAGTAAGTCACGTTACTGTACATTTCCTGTCTGTGCTGTATATCAATCCAGATGACAGCCGTTGTCTCCCTTGTTCATTTAAGTATAATTTCTGTGGCTTTGTGAGGTTTAGAATTGCTTTCTAGTTGTGCTTCTGCTAAAGGACCCTTGTGGTGCAGTTGGTATGGCATCCGTGGGACATGGGAAAGCAAGACCACGATGATGTGAAACTCCAGGCGCTGGAGCAGGGGATGCTCTCGGCAGAGCTGTGCCTGGAGTGCAGGACCCACCAGAAGGTCTTTGTGTTCCCAGGACTCTCGGCATGCCAGGCAGCCACGGGGAAAACAAATGGTCAGAAATACCGTCTTGGTCTCATCTGTGTATGTGTGTTAAGAAGGAGCAGAGTGATTTCTTACCTGAGCCTCCTGAAAGGGCAAAGCAATTAACAAGTAAACTTAAACTAACTGAGGTGCACTATTAATCGAGTACAAGGGATTAAACTACAGCAGCCCTGGCTTCCAGACGGCCTCTGCTGACCCTCTGCCTCTCCTGCAGAAGGTCCAGATGTGGTAACACCTAGTCACTCTTCTGCTCTGGCGCAGGCGAATCGTTAACATGGAGTAAGTTGTGAAACGAGCAGCGGTGCCCGGTGCCGGCTGGAGCTCCAGCAATCTGCACTGCCAGCTCTGCTTCCCACTGCTGCCAGCCCTGCGCAGGGTGTCTGCACCGGGCAGTAGCCGAGGCTCAGGAAATACCAGGGAATGTAAATGACTGCCAGCAGGCGGATTTCGCGTGAGTCAGGTCAGAAGTGCGAGCAGTGAGTGCCTCCGTGCAGGTACTATTTGCTGGCTTTGTGGAATTCACAATTCTGCTGCCTTTTTACATCTGGCTGGTCACAGAGGGCGGGAGGCAAATGCCTGCGGTGTGCCAGGGTCTGGCTGTTCATGGGAGAAAAGGGATGAGTGGTCAGGCTACTACAGGTCTTGATAGGTGAGCAAAACACCCTTTCTTAACTGCTGAGCAGTCCTGACTCACTGGGAGCCAGCTCCTCCGAGAGTCACGCTCATGTTCTGCTCCATTTCAGGTAGGGAATGGGACTGGGAGGCTCTGCCTGAGGGGGACTTTGTACCAGGTATTAAATAAAGCTATAACTGAGTTTCATTGTTCCCTTGTGTGCTCGTGGTGTTTCTCTTGGCATGACCTGACATTTGTGCCGGTTTTGTCAGTTTTGGGGTCTCCTCCCGTGAGAGGCAAACTTCCCGTGGAAGGGGTAGCACTGGCCACATCTTGGGAGAGGTCGGGTGCCCTGAAGAGGCTGTCCGAAGGCGCTGGAGAGCTGGCTTCTGGGAAAACGCAGAAAGAAACCTCCAGCTTTGACGGAGCAGAGACTGAACAACAGTTTCACTGCAAAAAAGGCATGTCGCTGAGAATTGCCTCCAACCAAAGGCGAGGAGCTGCCTTCCCTGGTGAACAGTGCTCTGTGCTGCTGTGCTTTATGGGCACAGCACAAAATTAACCTATAAACCCTGCGACGAGGTGACTGTCGTGACGCGAAGCAGCCGAGGGCAGGTTGGAAGGCAGCATGACGGCTGTTCGCACGTCTGCCCGCTGCGCCCTGGCCAGGTGCAGGCGGAGCAACGCGCAGCAGCCGGTCCTTTAACACAACCGTTTCTTTATCTTCTGCTTTTCAGCTCCAGCTCTTGCTCTCGAGTTTCAGATGTCTGTCACCGTTCTTTCACAGAAAGCTGACTGGGAGCGAAGAGGGGTTAAACTGGTGGGCACAGATCAGCCCCGGTCTGGCTGTTGGTGCCCGTGGGGGGAATCCTGCAGGCTGTGCTGGGGGAAGGTCTGCGCAGGAGAGGTTGTCACAGGAAGTGAGACACGGCGGTCTTGTGAATCACTGAAATGTGAGAAACGGGAAAAACTGACCAGGTGTATTAATGAGCGAGCAGTGACATGACAAAGTAATTAAATCAACAGAAATAGAAGTTTGAGTCTATAGAAGACAAGAGACTATCAAAGAATCCACTTGAAGTTCGTTGCTGCTAAATGCACGCGCTGGATGCAAAGCAACGTACGTAAGAGAAGAGTTGATGTACGTGCAGCACCATCGTTTTATTGCCAGAAACGGTTCTTCCTCGAGTTCCCTTTATGAAAATACAGCAACAGACCAAAAGAAAGGCAAATGCGATATTAAAATGACAATGAAATGAGTTAGAGGAAATATTACCACAGCAGGGGCTGGCGTGAGCTCGCTGGGTGCTGTTCGTGATGGTGGGAGCAGGAGAGCTCAGAGCTACAGGCTGCCCATGGACAAGGAACCCGAGAGAGAAAATAGATGAGATTTTTACTGATTTGGAAGAGGGGTGATTAAGAAGAGAGTTCTGCTGCCGTGGTGGTTCCTAGGCAGAAGCAAGGCAAGATTGGTAGCGAGGGTTGTTGTATGTTATTGCCCCAAGGATAACTGGAGAAAGTAAACTTGTTTTCAAATAAGCAAGTGCTTTTCATGATAAAAAATATGAAAATCAAAGCTAAATACAAGTTGAGAAATCAGTTTAATAAAGGACAAAATGTTTCTTTGGGTGGCAAGAGTAATGCCGGCCACATCCAGGAACAGAGCTGGAGCTCGGGATGGGCTTCCCTGGGCGGGAATCGCAAAGCACAGCAGCACTGGTCCAGNCCCCCCGACTATCTGGGGGGCATGGCTGGCCATTTCCACACCTCGAGAGCAGCGTGGAGGTTGGCATAAGATACCCTGTAAAATACCGGAGTGGTTCCTGGACCTCTTTCTTCTGGCTGGGGCTGGCGTGCCCGGGGAGGGGGCTTAGCTGGGGGTGGGCAGGCGGATGGATCCAGCACGTTCTGGCTCTCCCCACCCTTAGGACGGAATTCCTGATTGCTCAAAACCTTGGGACAAGCTCGGTCAGAAGCACTCCCAGGCCGAGCTCCCCGGCCGTAAAGGTAGAAGTGCGCTTCCTTTTCTTGAGCCCAGCTCTGCTGAAGGGTTCTCTGGGGTCACTGGCAGAAAAAGCCACTGCTCGCGCCCACGGGCTGAGGTTTCTGCCAGCCGGCTGCTTGGCTGCCGTGCTGCTGGTGCTGGAAGGTGCTGTGCGGTGCCCAGAACACCATCGTCCCAGCTGCACCGCGGGCAGCCCGGGCTGGAGCACGCTGCGTGCCCACCGCTGGCCGTACGCCTTGGTGAAAGGGGCTGGAGTCAAACTCTGCTTGGCCGTGCCAGATGATGCTGCAAGGAGTCCCAGACAGAAGTTTTGGGTTGGGAGGCTCAGACCCAATCCTGGTATTCTTTTGTCCCTTGACTTTAAGCCAGGAGGGCAGTGCAGCTGAGAGAGGAGCAACGGGGAGGGATGGCCGGCCTCAAGGATGGTCAAGGGGGAGTCACAGCCAAGCTGGAGCCACTGGTGTCAGTCATGCGTCGAGGAGGAAGCAGGATGAGGGATTCTCCGGGACTCCATCGCCCTCAAAACATTCATTTATTTGACCTTAAAGCCGAAATAACCTGCAGGGACGGCTGCTGTGGTCTGCAGCTTGGGGTGGGGAGCAGATGGCAGCGGCTCCTGCAGCCAGAGAACCCCCTGGTTATGCTTTTCACAGCCCCACGTGCCGCATTCCCACCGTGCATTAAGCTAAAGCCCCTTTCCCCAGCCCCTTTCCCCAGGTTGGGGGTGCAGGGTGAC
>VXBL01007593.1:241004-261176 GCA_013400195.1 Aramus guarauna | reverse complement strand
TAAATTGCGGACTGCCAGCTGCACCGCAGGTTTCCACCCACCACAGCCCGGGGGGTTTTTGCTCCCGCTGTGCATCGCCCCAACGCTGCTGCCAGCTTCCCCCAGCCTGGGGGAGCCACCAGCCACGGGGCAGCAGCCACCTTGCTTAGGGCACGTTAAGGAGCCCTAGAGGTTTAAAAACATTTAACACCACAACTGCTGTTCTAGAAGCAAGGGGGGAAGAAACAGGTCCATGCCAGGGCTGGATGATCCAAAAAGGCAGAATGGCTCATGTCCAGCTGCCATCTAATCTACACCCCTGGGCTAGACGGGGCCTTAAAAGCAGCACAAATGCTGCAGCACAGCAACGTGCCTGAACCTTCGCTTTCAACGGCCCCTTCTCAGCCAAGCACGGCCCGGGGAAAGCAGCCGAAGCTTCCTCTGCTGTGAGAGCCGGTGCAGGAGCCGTGGTGCTGGTTGCTGACATCCCTCCTCCCTCCCTTCCCTCTGCGCTCCGAGGCTGCGGCGGCAGCAGGACCCCCCTTAGCTGCAGTTTCCTGCCTCTGACATGCTCGAATCTCCTCTTCATTTTAATGTCTGACAAACCTGCCCTCACAAACTCACCGTCGCTTTCTCATTTCCTTCCACGCGGCAGCCGCGGCTTCACACGCCTGCTCAGCCGTGGGCCCCAGGTGTCTTCTCGGCCCAGGACACTGGTCAGGGTTTGTCCCTCAGCCCAGACCTTGCCCCGCAGCCAGCTGAGCCCGCTGTGTCACCCCAGGCCCCGAGGCAGCGTGGAGGGGTTTGCGTCCTTTATTTTTGACATTAACCCCATGTTGTCTGAACAAAGGTCCGGCTCTTGGGCCTCCTCCCTCCACCTCCAACCCGGATCCAGGTTGTTGGATGCTTTTACACCACAGCGATGGTTCTGCCCCAGGCTGGAGGCAGCTACGGTGAAAAACTCCAGTCTCCTGGTGACTGGTCAGATGGGAAATACCTTCCCCAACACAGGGAGCCCGGAGCCCCCCTCCCTCCCCACCCCCAGCAGCTGGGGGGTCCCGGGCACACCGCACTGCTGCTGGGAGCGTCCCACAGGCCCCGGGGCGCTGCCACCCCCCACCCCGCTCCNCGACCTTTGTGACCTGCTTCCTCTGAGGTGACAAGTGTGTAAAGTGTGTAGTGACATGCAGGTGTGCCGCCTTGCTGTGCAGGCCCACGCTCTGCCCCCTCACCCACCCAGAACCAAACTGAGCATCTTTCACAAGAGGAGTCACCAAGGATTTGTGGAGTCATAGGGATTTCTGAAGGTATTTGGAGGAGCTGCAAAATAGCCAAAGTATCTCCAGTGGCTTTGGAGCCCTATTCAGAGCCCAGATTCTGTGTAGCATTCAGCACACGGAGGGTACAGACACCCACCACTTCAGGAGCAGGTCCTTCCTTCCCTTGGTGTCCCTTCCAACAGTGCACGTAACTCAATCTGCAGAACTTCAAACCAGGGGAGGTGCACACAACCCCTCTCCTCCTGAGCCCAAGGCACCCGGCGGCCCCAGAGGGCAGGGAACAGGGCCCACGTCGTCCTTAAAACCTTGGTGTGGAGGGTTAAACCAACAAGACTCTGGTCAGTAAAGGCTGAATGATGCCACAAAGACGCTGACGGTACGTGAGCACCACCAGCGGGAACACCCTGCAGGCAGAGTATGATGAATTCCAGCTTTTTGGTTGTGTTCTCAGTTGTGCTGTCTGCATCTATGTTCTACTAGGAAAAAAAGTGGTATTTTCTGTTTTTAACTACTTGCCTGTTTGAACATGGACTTTTTTTGGTTAGGCAGACAAGAGCTGTACACAGGTTTTTCCCTTCACCAGAGAGTTGCTATGCAAATACTGAAGGACGAGTACGAAGACACAGAAGACTCTGAACAGCTAACAGCCTGACATGCCCAACAGCCCCACTGGAAAAACCAGACGACGTTACCAGGCACCAACGCTTTCACGACCTGACGAAACACCAGTGCAGCAGCGAGGATGCGACTCCAGCATCAAAATGAGCACGAATGGGATCCACGGTCTGGACAACGATCGTCAGCAGATCACATAATTAGAAGAGATTTTTTTTTTTTTGGTCAAACAACTAAGAATATTAAAATGGTTCTGCCAAGATTCGTTAGGCCGAGGAACTTCAGGGTGAAACTACTGACACGAAGGCTGACAGATGACTCCGCAGCCTGCCCCTACAAGAACCTTCGGATCAACCAAGTAAAACAGGGAGCTGGGACAAGCTCCAGTTGCAGGGCACTCACTCTCGGAAACACATTTCAGTAAGTTATTTCAAATTCAGATCACATCTTCAAAACCTGATTTTGACATGAAAGCGATGAGCAAAACCTACACTGTTTGACTGAACCATGAACCACGCCTGAATCCACCACTGGGGGCAGAAGTTTCTCTAGGCTTCTAGAGCTGGGCTCTAGCAGTGATGCACCCTCTGGCCTTAAAATCCAGGAGTTTTACAGGAATCTTGTTCTGAGAATGAAATTAGGAAGGGCAATTTATTAGGGCAAGGGAATAAACTTGTTTTCCTCCTACTGGGGACACTGAGAAGGGAAGAGCTGGAACCAGAAACGCACCCGATGCCTGCGCTGCCTTCGGCCAGACCCTGGGCAGGTCCTTTGTCCTCCAGCACTTCCCCCCAGCTTCTCCCCTTCCCGCACCTCTGCGTTTTGTCTGTACAGACTGTGCAAACGCATCAGAAGCGCCTTCCTTTGCACGAACGCTAAAGCAGCGCTGCCTCACACAGCAAACACGCAGCTTCTACACCAGGCTCGCTGCTGCCGCCCAGGACACAGCAGCAGCTTTCAGAAGGTGCCACAGCAGCACCCACGTGCTGTTCCCTTTCAGCTCGACCCTCCCAAACCTACCTGAAACTCCACTGCTGCTAGATGGGCAACACACATGTCCACCTGAAAACTGGCTTTTCTCTACGCAGTTTGCTCTGTAAAGCTGGCAGCACTTGACCCAATTCACTCGGGAACTGTTCCGGGAAGCTACGCCTCCAGGGAAGCTACGCCTCCAGGGCTCTGCGCTCCCGGACCAGCATCCTGGCTTCGACACTTGCATCCTGGCATCCCGGCTTCACACTCGTCTCATACACACACTTCAGACGCTGCCCGTTCTGGACGGAGCAGCTACCTGCCCGCGATGTTCAAGTCTTGTGAAACAAATCACCAGAGGGACGAGGCAGCTGCCACTGCCAAGTGCGTGCAGCAGCCCTGGTTGGTTATTTGTTGAAATAGGAACAAAAATTAGGGTTGGATTACATATACGAGGTCCTAATATATTACAGGTATTAGGATTTGGGAATAAAATGTACAAGCTCCTCACTAAAACAATATCTGATATAAACCAATACATAACAGCTTACGTATTACGAATACTTATGAGACGGCTCAGGAAAACAATAATTTCCGTACTTTAGGAACGGATAAGATCTATATTCCTGTCAAACTACAATACCTGCATTTCAATGCCATGCGATGAAAAAAAAAGTCCAAAATTGTTTTATTGAATAATCATTAATTGAAACAAAGACTTTACTAAGACTTAACCAACAAAAACCTATTTATTTATTCCAAACACCAAGATACAGAAGTTTTCAAGTTTTGCAAATATTGCTCCAAAGCAAAATTCTATGTACAGCACCCTCAGTTCTAATAGTGCATAAACAAAGACAAATATACTTATGTATCCACAGTGCAATGTTTGCTCATTTCATCAAGGCTCCATGTTGCATTCACTTACCAGTGATTTAAAGAAATAATAAAAAAAAAGTGACCTGCCAGACTGAACAGTTGGTCCAGACTAAGAAATAACAATGTGGAAACTTGCAAAAACAGGGACAAAAATTAATGCAGGCAGAGCACAAAAGAATCTTTCCTGAACATGAGAAATGCTACTCTATTTTAAATAAATATTTTCAATCTTTATCTGCAAGGGCTTCCCTAGCTCTACTAAAGGAAAACAAGTCTCCAGTATTTGCTGTTTGAGTCACCCATCAGAACCGCCTCTTCTTCCAAATCTTAAGTACTGCCCTGAGCAAAAATAAACTGGCAAAGTAAAAATATACAACACACACAAAAAGCAATTGCTGGAGAAGGAGAAGTTCCACTCTGGAGTGAAAATTCTGCTTGCAAACTTATCTGCTTTCATGCCCTCCAACTGTTAAGCACAACTGACTTGCTAACAACGCAGATACGTTCTTTGAGACACCTGGTCGGAGTGTTTGCTTTACAGATTTCAATCAGGGACCACCCTTCTGGCTGATCTCACCTGGAAAAAACCCCAAAAACCTTCCCCGTTGCCTGGGGTGCTGCTCCTGAGGCTGTCCTGGCTGGCTGGTCACTGCTGCCTGTTCTCGAGCTACGCAGCGTGCGTGAATTCTGGTGTCAGGAACAGGAATGAGAGAAGGGAGAAGCGTTGCTCTCATCTTCAGAGCGCAAAGCGATTCTTAAATACCGTGTAAGCTTTATTTCTAATTGTGTTACAGAAAAATAAATCTATTTTTCTGCTGTACATATATGTTGTATTTGCTATGTATCAACTAGTTCTATAAAACTGTGAGAAATTATTCCCTGAAATGAGTCTTGGCACAAAGGCCTTAATTACAACCTAGAGTAGCCTAATTATTTTGTTTTCTGAAGGAAATAAAATATTCACTGTGTAGATACTGTTACCTCCTACAACAATACTGGACATCTCAAGTTTACATTATTCTTTGCAGTATACAAAGATTAGAGATTCATATCCAAAATTAATAATTTGTACAGTTATGGGCCTTTCAATTACAGCTGTGCTTGAATGTTACCCTTTGGTGGTACCATCACACACAATAAGATCAAGGTAACAAATCCAGCATCTTACGGACACCCTGTCACTGCAGAAACAGCGCACCATTTCCCACAGCCAACTTAACTCCGCAACATCTGGGAAGGAAAACTAAAGTCACAGCCGGTATTTATGGAGCTATGATGGGCAGCTGAAAGACTTTTAATGTCTCAAAAACCTATAATACAACAACGTTTCAAAAGGTACTGTAAAACGGGACTCGAACATCAGCAGCATTTTCACCTTGCTCTCACAAAGTAATACAAACCGGAGAATGGAAACGTAAGGTATAAAAAGGGACTCTGAACATACACCATTGAAGATAATAACCCACTCACTGTCTGCGAGGACAGTACCTCATGCATAGATCTTGAGGCTTTATTTACACAAATATAAAATAAACTGATTCCCAAAACCACACATTCATAGAGTTAAGTTTTTACAATGAACACGTTCAGCGTATTGAAAAAAAGTCTACATTTCAAAATATAACCGGAATGGCAAATTATCGACGAACGGGTAGAAAACTACGCAAGGTCCGTGACAGACCCTGGTGAAGTCTGGCACTCCAGGCGTCATCTCCAGCCTTCTCGGGGCAGCGCGTCCCACCGCCGCAACGGGGCGTCCTGCGAGCGCCGCTTCAGGAGGCACAGCGTGGCCGCGTTTAAGAGCTCCAGAATGCACATCAACACAACGTTAATGGGTTCCCCCCTCCCCGTACCGAGTCATGTGATAGTGACAGGATAAATATGGAAAAACAATCATTTATTCCGAAAATAAGTGCAATCCACCTGTGACCTTCTGCTACATTATTTAACACAACAGAAGTGGGGTTTAGGCCACTGTTACTCGCAAACCTCCACGTAACAGTTTATAGTTAAGAGCTGGACATTCATACTTACTAAGTCTGAAAACTGTTACAACATTTCCTAATGATTAAATACTGTGTGCTATTATGCATAAACCAGAAGGAATAAAACATGACACAAGTCACTTAAACTATGCAAAGTTATTTACAACCTCTGTCAACTAAACATTTTTGGCTCTTAGAACTCTGTTCTTCAGTGGCACAATTTTTAGTTAATTTAATTATGGAAAGTTTACCATTTCAATCAGCAACTTGTAAGGAGTGAAAATTTAAGTACAATTGATCAACCAACACCCAACCTCTGAAGACAACAGTATGACCTCTTCCACATCGTTATAATTGCCTAAGAAACCCAAAATTATGAGATAAAATAACCTTTTTGCTGTTCTTTGAACAGCACTTCTTCACAAATCCCTGAAGTCAATCTGCATCACATGCAACCAGCATGCTCCTTTCTTTTAAATATACAGAGCTGTTCACATCCGATGCTCCAACTTCGCACTCCGTAACAGTCTCCAACACTTTCTAGCCTCACGTTGAGCAGCACAGTGCAATCTGTTGCACTTTGCCCAGGTCCGTTATAAGCTGCTTTATACAATGTTTGAGTTGTGGGAGTCGAGCTAGTGGTTCTGGTGGTTCCAGCTCTCCTGTATAATCCAGCCAACTCTCCAAAACTGCAAAGAAAAAACAAAGCTATCACTATCTCAGCAAACAGACCACCTTAAGTCACAAAACAGGAATTCTTGAAATCTTTTGTGAATCTTGAGCGCGCGGTGGGCAATATTTTTAACACGTGGTATTTAAGCAATCAGAAAACCAGGCTCCTCACACCAACCTTTGCAGGAAAAAAAAAAAAAGCAGATGTTCCTAGGAGAAAGCAGGGAAGGAACACTCAGGACTAGATATTGTGAGATCTGGTGCTGCACTTCCACTGATCTGTACCAACTCCAGAGCAAGGATGCTGCGGTACAGGGAGTTTAAACCATCAGAATACCTTTAAGATCAGCATTAGATGCCGCTACACAGTATTTTCACTGAAGATCCTAAAAGAATAGGACTATGCTAATGAGAGAAGTTTGTCGTCAATACAGAATACAATTCGCCAAGACAGAAAGAACTGGGTAACCGAAAACGGGGAGGAAATCCAACAGCACAAACAGCAGACTACTGCACAAAGAGAATGAATTCCTGCTCTGAAGTTTCCCAGCAGGAAACAAGAGCCAAACAAACCACTGATCAAAAGACAACTCGGGCGATAATGTAACGTGACCACGAGAAAGGCGGTCAGCTCGACCTACGACGAGTTCAGGGGATGGGACAGTATTGCAGGAGACTGAAACCTTCAAGACAGAACACACCCGCCAGGAGAAGCAGCAGTGGCCGTTGTCACTAACCGGGATATGGGCTAGTTTAACCCATGGGCGGAACTAGTGGGCATTACCCCACTACTGACACAGCCCGTCTGGAAATAAGAAAATTCCTGACGAGAGCAGCAATGCTCTGAGCAGCAGATACAAAAAGCCTGACTTTTGTGAACTACAACTTCATCATGTATGAAACACGCAGTATGATTACAGGCCTGAGCAGTCTTCATTACCCGAAATATTCCTTTAGTTGTTCACCTTCTCAGTACCTTTCTGAACTAGAGGACTCTTACTTCAGCACAGGTTAGATTCCCAAGCACTTTTCCTTCGCAAGAATAGCTGGAATTTAACCACTGCACAACCAATGGCCAAAGATGTTAAGAAAAAGAACTATCCTGGCAAATTTCTAAACCCTTTGTGTGTTACATTACTAGCAAAACAAATTTCAAGAGACACTTAAATAAAAAATTTGGAAGACACAGGAAACAAGAGCCTTGTGCGCTGAAAAGGCCACCTGGAATGGGCTGAACCAGCCAGCAAGCCTCTGAAGAACAGGGAAGTTCTGATACACAGAGGCACTATGGAAAATGACAAAAACCTGAAAGCAAAAAGACACGGAAGATATTCCACTACCTCATTTGATGCAAGTATTTAGAGGTGATTTAACCAGAACTTCTTCTATAAAATTCTGCTCAGTTTAAATTTGATCTTTGTGTTAAAATACATCCCCCCCCAACATCAGCAGCATGTCTATTTTCTATTAGTCAATGCAGCAAATCTTACAAAGCAATGTTCATCTGTGTAGGTCTGCAGAAGTAAAATTCCAGTTAACGTGTTCTGGTAGTTCAGTTAAATACAGTTAATTTTTGAAATAGAAAAGTGTTACCTACCATCTAGCTCCTTCTCAATGAAATCCATTCTGTGTATGACTTCATCTTGCAGAGATTCCACATGAGCTAAAAGATTAAGCTGCCACTGCAGCTGTGAGTTCACAGCTCCCTCTTTGTCTTTTTCCAGCAGTTTCATTTCAATCGCTTCCTCTGGAGAGACTTTCTTAGAGACCGATTCTCTTACCTAGCAGAAACGCACACATTAATGCCTATTACAGTGAAACAGAATCCGGGAGCCAGACTGTGTGGGACCTTACAGTTACCCAAGCTAATTGCTCAACTGATCAAGACACAGAGAAGCGATCGTGCACAAATACTAAGGCAGTTGGGGCAAGAGGCTCTAAGCACAGACACACTTTTATAGGTGTCTTGTCAAGATCTATTCTTTGCACTTCACAAGCACCTGATTCCCAAGATAACATATACACGTGTAGCGAGCTCCCTGCCAACTTCCAGCTGGAGGGTACTGCACTTAATCTGTGCATCCTCGGGAATATTAAAGATATTTTTAACATAGAATTGTTTTGGTTGGAAAAGACTTTTAAGACCATCAAGTCCAACCGTTAACCCAGCACTGCCAAGCCCACCACTAAACCATGTCCCCAGGCACCACATCTACACGTCTTCTAAATACCTCCAGGAACGGGGACCTTACCACTGCCCTGGGCAGCCTGTGCCAGAGATGGACAACTTTTCAGGGAAGAAATTCTTCCCAATACCCAATCTAAACCTCCCCTGGCACAACTCGAGGCCGTTTCCTCTTGTCCTATCACTTGTTCCTTGGGAAAAGAGGCCGACCCCCACCTGGCTACAACCTCCTGTCAGGTAGTTGTAGAGAGCGATCAGGTCTCCCCTCAGCCTCCTCTTCTCCAGGTTAAAACACCCCCAGTTCCCTCAGCCGCTCCTCACCAGACTTGTGCTCCAGACCCTTCCCCACTTTGTTGCCCTTCTCTGGACATGCTCCAGCACCTCAATGTCCTTCTTGTAGTGAGGGGCCCAGTTTTTTACCTAGTGAAGAGTACACTTGCCCAAGTCACGAGCAGCCAGGTAGACAACATCCACGGCCTTTCCCTCATCCACTAAGTGGGTCACCTTGTCATAGAAGATCAGGTTGGTCAAGCAGGACCTGTCTGTCATAAACCCATGCTGACTGGGCCTGATCACCTGCTTGTCCTGTACATGCCTCATGATGGCACTGAAGATGATCTGCTCCATAACCTTCCCCAGCACTGAGGTCAGACTCACAGGCCTGTAGTTCCCCAGATCTTGTCGATGGGCGTCACACTGGCTAACCTCCAGTCAGCTGGGACCTCCCTGTCCAGGCAGGACTGCTGATATGTGATGGAGAGTGGCTTGGTGAGCTCTTCCACCAGCTCCCTCAGCACTCCTGGATGGATCCTGTCCAGCCCCAGAGTACATGTCTAAGTAGTGTAGCATGTCACTAACCATTTCCCCTTTGGTTATGGGGGCTTCACTCTGCTCCCTGTCCCTGTCTTCCAGGTAAAGAGCAAATGATTTTGCAGTGAGAAGGGATTCCTGAAGGAATCTAATCTCAATTCTACTAAAACTTTCATTGAAGCATCTAGAAAAAAACAAAACATTATCACCACCACTTACAAAACCTGACTACACTGTCAGCAGTGTTGATTCTACTCCCCCACTTTTTTCATCATTATGCTAAAATATGATGGGATTTAAAAAAAGGCTCCTAAAAGTTTGAAGACTTGAAATACATGTCTTTCTGGGAAACATAAAGCAATCTCCATTGATTTGATAAAGAAGCTAAAGAGAACATAAATTACAGCTTACATATCCATGAAATAAAAGCTAAAGAACCTTTTAATCTAAAAAAAAAAATCTAAAAATATCCAAGTATTTCCCAGAGGCTTTCTAACATTTGTCAGACTGTATTTCACATGGCTTGGCACTAACTAATCAAAGCAAAACTTTTGCATTGCGTTGTAGAAAAAAAATGTCTCTGATAGACCTGAAAATGAGAACCAAGAGTTGAAAGGACAGAATTAGAGTTCTGTGAAACATGCCATAATGCATGTTCCATAGACTGTGCAGATGATTTAAGGTCCAGAAGTCCTCACCAACCTAGATTTTTTAATTATTGTTTGAAATGGAGGAGCTGATCATGTCTATCATTTTAATTCACATATGCAACTTAAATTTAACAGTGTAGGACAAAACTCAACACAAATAAACTAAATACTATCAAAAGGGGTTCAGTTTTGCACTTTGCCAGCCAAACACATCTACGCAGAGAGGGTTATTTTAATACAAATACCTTCGAGTAATTGTGTTTGGATTCATTTTCCATCTTGCATATTTCTCGGTCCAGATTCCAGCCAAATCTCTCTGAGAAGGCATCGTCCCCGTTCTCCCTTATTCTATTCACTCCGTCATCCACGGCCGAGCCCCTTGTCTCCACGACCAGCCTCTGCTCTATGGCGGGGTAGTAAGCCCGGGGTTTCTGGTAGCAGTGTTCACTCGTAATGTAAGACTCCTCCACAGAAGGAATGGCTGAGGGTTTCTCAACTGTCCCATTCCAAGTTCTATAACTTGCTGTCTCCTCTTTGCAACAGTTTTCCTCAATGTGAATGATGTGTTTGGTATGAATTTTTTCATCCACCGTGATGTGCTTCCATGGATGGCACCAAAGCTTTAGGTCAGGATGTTCTTTATTTCTGTCCAAACATAAAAAAAGTAAAACACCCACCAACTTTAAACTTCAAAGTGACTGAGCAAACTATCCCATTACACGAGGAAATGAAGCACATGTATCTGAACTACTACATGCTTTAGTAACCATAATCAGTAAGAAATACCCAAATATTCTGAAAGTATATAATTTCACTGACCTCAGTTGTATCTCTTCCTACAATGTTCTGTTAGGTTCGCTATTTTCATTTCTATAACATGGTATATAAGCCAAGTGTTGGCATTAAGAAAAAAATTGAAGAGTAAGTTTGAAATAGAGACATACAACCTTTCACAACTGTTGCCCTTGAAGGAGCATTTTGCTTTACGATTTGCAATTTATTAACAGCACAAACTGATTTTCACTGGGATATTTTTAGTAGTATTTTAAACAGGTAAGTTAAATACACTGAAGCTAAACTAAGATTTTAACAATTTTAAACACCAGTAAGAGACCCCCTCAGTATCAAACTTTAGCCAAAAGTTCCCCAAAATAAACTTTAAAATTCAATCCATTGATCTTTTATTACCCTCTAACAACAACAAGTGGGGACTTGGGTGGTGGTGGTGTAGAACTTCTTTATTATTTCCTTTAAAACTTTAGCTTTCCTTTAAATCCCAGGATGCTGAGTGAACTCTACTGCCATAGTCCCCCCACCTGCTTTTTATAAAAATTTGTATTTTAATTGTTTTCAGATTGGCATATTTATTCCAGCAGCATGGGCAACTATAGGTGACAGATTCTTACACAGATAACAAACAAACAAGAAATTTAGAGCGAGCATTGTAACTGATCCTGTTCTTCCACAGGTCAGGCATCAAAACAGCAGTAAAAAGGAGAGCAAAGCAGAATCAATCTGCTTATCTTCAAAGGGTAGGAGGCAGCTTATCTGCTACAGGCTGCAAGAACAGAGGCAAATCCTGACCTAAAGCACCTGCATTCAGCTGCACAGAAAGGGAGGGCTGCCCCAAAACCCCACACTCTGCTTCCTTGCAAACAGAAGCAGATGGAATTACTCCATGTAGCCAGTGCAGCCGTTCCAGCTGTTAGCCAACCCACTCAACAGAACACGACCATTTTACTTCCATTTGACTTATCTAATCTGTTCTACAGAAGCTAAGGTTTCTTCAGTGTCTTCCAGAGGAAAGCACAATTAAGTAGAAATGCCAAGGACTTGCTCAGACCACTTTATACGAGTGTCTCTACCCCCAGGGACTGCACAACTACAACATCCTTGTGAGCAATCCTTAAGGCATGCTTAGAAAAGTGAAAGCCAAGTTTTCATTTAGAAAAGCTTTCTACTCCAGCTCCATTGCTACTCTACACCTAACAGCACTATTTTGCTCAGCAAAGAGCAAGGGATAACTTTACGGAAGACAGAAAATGGAAAGATGGTGCATCAGCTACACAAAGATGAAAACTCGAAGGCTTAATACTTGAGTAACCTTTTAACTATTGCCTCCTGAAGGCTGGCTCTCCTCCCATTGCACCAAAGCTGTGAATGTCACCTCTGAGCCTTTGCCACCTCCTCGAAATACTGAGCAACACTCTCCTAATAATTCCAGGCAGCTGCGAAATCATCTCCTCTCCCCTCGATGGTAGATCTGCATCAACAACATGACCCTTCTTCTAATTCAGCAATTTTTAAAATCCTTTCTGATTTATATAAAGAAAACGGGGGCTATAGCTTTTAACAAGATGGTCCTAACAGGGCTACACCTCATCTTTAATTAAACCAGGTCATTACACCAACTTCAGGATGGGATAGAAAAAGAACCAAGTTTGTATCAAGCATCAACTACTTGCCCAGTGCTCTACACCTTAACGCTACACAAATCTCAACTTGCTCTACAATTAGAAAGTCTTGCTATTTAAGAAAAGGCCTAAGGAGTGGTCTTAGAATATTTATGTTCCACCCTCTCCAAAGAGGGACGAGATTACTTACAGATCTGACTAAAGCATACCATAATGGAAAAACAAACTTATTTTAAACATTATTCCACTGTTCAAGCATTTCAAGTACTGTCAGTAGCCCTACTGCATCACCACAGATTAAATTTAAGGGGAAAAAGTTCTAAAGAATGCTGGAAACACTAAAAGCTTTGCTTTCCAAATAGCTGCTGCTGTGCAATTTATCAACTAATAAATTATAAATATGGAATTCAATCAATTTAAACCTGTTGGATTTGAGTTAGAAAAGGATTTTTCCAGTCATCAGAACCCAAGGATGACTTTAAACAGGAAAAGATGCAGAAAACTTGAATTCTACAGTGATTAGAGAATACGTTATTTTTTCATATATATCAATGTATCTTTGCCTAGAAATGAATTGCTACAGGATGCTGAAGGTGCAACTGCTCTCCCACTACAGCAGAGCAACACATTATACCGAACAAAAAGATTTGATTTCTGCTGGAAAAGCGATGATTTAGAATTACTGGAATGGAGAATGCAAGTGTTTTAAGAATGCTGCCATAGGCTGTATGCATATCCTCTTCTTGCTACTTAAATCTGTTTAGGTGCTTTAGGAGCAGCTGCTGTTATTAGTTTTCTCCCTCTTTCCTTTACCCCTCCCCAACCCTTCTACACACACAGTCAAGTTACACTCAACACACTTAAATAGTTTTTAAGCAGCCAAGTCCTTTTCCAAGATCACGGTTGCAATTCAAACTATGTTGTTATATATCCACAAAGAAGCACAAAAATAAGTTCTGAATTTCTGGTTATTTTTCTACCATTTGAAATCTAATTCATGTTGAGAACATGCCAACTGATACTTAAATACTGCTTACTGTAATATGCTCATCTTCAGCTGCAGTCCATGCAGTACTTCTATCACTCTCTGTACATCGCCAAGAAGTTGGTGAGTGGCTACTATCTTCTTGGCATTCTGGTGGGAATAATTTTCTTCCAAAAATGCTAAGCCATGCATGCGACCATTACTTAACCACTCCTTCTCATACCAGTACTTTAAGCTGGATCTCTGACCTAAAGCAACAGTAATGAGTGTGTTAAAATGAAGCATTAACTATGGTATATTAACATTACTGGCATTCTGATTATCTCAAAGTCTTGCAACAGCTTATTTGTTCTTAACAGTAGTACCAATAAAGATCTTATAATAGCAGACAAAACCCTGGAGCTGTGAAGAACTTGTAAAGTGGGAAGTGAGATGATATCCTCAGTCAAAAACCTCGGCCCAACTACAAAAGCATTCAGTCCCCAAATTCCATCCAAGGACATCCACAACAGGTAATTACACAGAGAAAAGTGTATTTTTAGCAGGGTACCACACTGCCTAGTAACCATGGTTGTAACCAAAGCTATGGTTTGAATACAGCTCTGCAGACAGAAAAATACAGCAAAAGGCAGTGAACTTCCCCTCGCCAGTGGTCTTGAGTTTATGCGTCATGCGTGTATTAGTGCAGACGTTCAAAAGTAAATTTTAGCGGAATCAATGATGAGGTTCTGGTGGAGAACTTGCCTAAGTCAGGCTATTAATGCTAATTCTAGCTGAAATATCAACAGCTGAAATGAAATTATGTTAAATGGGATAAATGCATCAGTAAAAGTAATTCAAGCAGCCAAGCAAAGTGGTATTAGCAGGGAAGAGTGGAACTTGAGATGCTTGCTAAATTGCAAAACACACAAACAAAAAAATCCAAGCCAAAAAGCCAACAAAAGTCCATGCACACCCTGTAAAATGTATTGTTACAACAGATGTTCTCAGAAGACAGCTCAGCACCCTGAGAAACATCACATCATTCACTGGCCTACGTATAGCCCAGCCAGCAAACACACAAAATCAGAGATGATAGTGGAGCACTGAGTCAGAATGATAGTCACGAGAAAGGACTCCAATATAAGCAGGTTATCATTGACTAGAAGTTTCAGCAGTTAAGGAGAAGCTAAAAAAACAATAAAATAAAAATACAGAGTTACTAGGAAGCAGAGTAAGACCAAGGGATTGCACTACAGGCGTATTAGGTAGCGTCACTGCCCCTGCGGTTAACTTCAGCACAACAAAGCAAACCAACTCTTTGGAGGCCGTACTGAGAAACGAGCAGAGCTTGGTCACAGGAGTTTATATGCTTTTGGATGGCTACGTACAGAATGCCAGCAAAATGGTTTCTGTATCATGGCCTGCATGAACATTTGTGGACTTAATGCAATACCAACACCCTGCTGCAGTAAAGGAGTAAAAGCAAAGGAGTGTGCTTGTAAGCACAGTCAGCCACGAGGCCGTACAGGACAATACTCCATGTTCTGAGGCAAGATCTCCAAAACCACCCACACAGGGAAGAACGAATTTTCAAGGCTATAACAGCTCAACGTTTTAGGCAGATGTGCTGTATCAAGGAGGAGATCCTCTAGGTACGGTCAGAACCACTTTGGAGACATTCCTGACATACCTGTATTAACCTCACGCTTTTATTTTTGTGTTAGAGAAGCTACCATCTGCGACAGAAAAGAAGTTCAGCCCACAAGAATAAAATTGTGAATTTTAGGACTCCTTGCTGAATAACACTGAGATTAGCCGGCTGAAGCCCATCCATGGCACTGTTTACTCAGCGCTGTACTCGGAGACAAGAAGTGCTTTCTCTCTAGGTCTATAAGCCTAAGAGAAGACACAAGATGATACCCAACAGCGTATGCTTTCTGTGGCTTGAATGAACCTGTCACATCATAACCATCTTCACAATGTTTGTAAGTGTTAATGAATGTCTTAAAAATCCCACTTGACTCAAAAAAATTGTCTAAAGTGACAGTTGGTAGTTTTTAGGTATAATTACCTTGCTTTTATTTCCAATAATATAAATGGTGCTGTTACAAGCCCCAGCACTAAACTGGGGAAAGCTCCTAAATAGGAATTTACTGAACAGCTATGGCCAGTTTTAAAAGCAACTTCTTTGCAGAGTCATAAAACCTATTTAGCTCCTTTCAAGCCAACAGCAGATTCGCTGAAATGGAGAAGCCACTTTTGCAATCAAAAAGTTAGTTATGTTTTCCTTTTCCAAGACAGAGGTAAAAATTACACCCAAATTAAAAAAAAAAGCAAGTTTCAGGATCTTCAAAGCAATAATTAATAAAATTGATTAATTTATTAAGCAAATGAAGCGTTAGTTGTAATCAGTTTTTACCAAAAAGCATTCTGATAAAGTTTCTTACTAAACTTACACACTTGAACTATTTGTATTTAGTAACAAATAGTTTAAGTATGATGGCACAACTTTTGTTTCCATCTGCACTTAAGTTTAAGTTAAATTGACACAAATCAAAGTGAAAGATCTTGAAAATAAGGGGTTAAAATCCCGGATGCAAAATACTGTAAAAAAACCCTAAATAAATGTTAAACTATTTTACTGCTTAAATAACGATGTAAGCATAGCATGTCTTCCTTGCTACGAGAACAAACAACATTAGTATACGAACTACACAAATCAATGAGGTAAGCTACAAAAGAGTTGGTAAACACACACACACACAAAAAAAAAAAAGCAGAGATCACAATCCAAATAGGTATATAAACCAAAAAGGTCTTGTGATCAGGCAAATGGAGATCCCATTTTCTTATAATTTATGAACACAGACTCAAGGCCGAACCTCATTTGTTTCCACATTCAGTGACGCTTTATAAAATTCATGGAGTATGAAGTCAGAAAAAATCCACGTAAGTGTAATTTTACCTGCTGCATAAGACAGACTAAGACATTTTAAAAAATAGTTAGGAGTAGAGAATGCATTGCTTCATCAGCTCTGACCCAAGACAGTTTATATTTGTATTTACATACATGGACCGCAAGTCCTTTCCATTACAAGCACTAGCACATCACAGCTCTCGAGAACCAGCGAGCCTCTTGCTGCCTTATGTTAAAGAACGCGTAAGGCTGGTCCAGCGGGAGGAAAGCTGCAGTCGCATCCCGTAAGATGTGCCCGTGGGGAGTCTTTGCTCAAGTTTCCTGAGTGCTTCTAAATTCGTTTGCCATAGCCAGATAGAATATGCCTTATTACTGGCAAATACGTGACAGATGGTCATCAAAACACTCATTTTCATTCCTGTCCAGCTGTAATTCCACAATATTGAGTCATGTACACTCACATAAATTAAACTTTCTCTATCTAGAACTGAATGCAATTACCTATAATGACAGACACAGCTAAGAGAGCAAAAAAAAGTTTATTCTTTGCAATATATATATATATAAACTAATAAAGTTACCACATACATAAGAAGGCTCCATAACCTTAAATTTCTGTACCTGGAGGATCTTGGCAAATATAGCAGGTATATTTCTCAGGTACATTATCTTCCAGTAAACCCATACAGACTCCATGCTGCCAGCACAGACACTCTTCACACTGTTTAAAGTCAAGAAGTGCACATCAACAGAAATGAAGCCTACAGGAGCTCAGTAAGATTACCTCAATTAAGAGACACATCATCTAGGCATTTTAAGACAAAAAGGTGTATTCATATCCACCCCCTCCCTTCCAGCTACAAGCAAACACATTAACGAATCAGACTACAATAAAATTTCAACCCTTCCCACACATTTTTCACCGATTTCTGGAGAATGACAACAGTTACAAAGTGGAAGCAGAGATCCTTGAAAGGTGCAAAAATGTTCCCTTTAGAGATGAAAGTCTTTCACAGGATGCATGCACACATGACCAGGACAGAAAGCAATATACAACCAAGCTTTCTTTAGCAAAATATATCAAGTTTTCTGAATTAAAAGGTTTCCTCCTCAAACAGCAAATCACATCCAGTTATAAAATCCAAGGGATATTTATGTCACATAGGACCAGCCAATATTATGCTTTACTGATACTTGTATCTCTAACATTTTATCTATTGCGAACATAAACCTCAAGTGCAGATGCAGTCGTACTAACTTAAACTTCCAACATCCTTCCAAGTGTGAGCAATAGTGTTGGCAAAGGCTGAAGATAATTGGGCCCTACATTTTCAGTGCAGCTATGCTATTTAAAATGCAGTCACTGTACTTAAAGCCATACAGTGTTAGAGCAGGAAAAACTATATCCACACGTTCTGTGCCACTCGCTGTTTCCCCCCCCGCCCCAGTTTAACAAGCAGACAAAACTTCAGCTGCAGCCTAAAGACCACAGAAACACAGGACAACCCCCACAAAAGACTAAAGTCAATTTTGATTTGAAACTCTGCTGTCAGTTCAGAACTCCTATTTTCACAAGCAGTGAGACAACAGATCACAGCCTTTCCTTCTTTATAGAATCTATAACGGTTTAGGGGGGAAGAGACCTCAAAGATCATCTAGATCCACCCCCCCGTGACCAGCAGGGACACCCTCCACTAGACCACATTGCCCAAAGCCCACCCAACCTTGTCTTGAACACTTCCAGGGATGGGCCCTCCACAACCTCTCTTGGAGCACAAGCCAAAATAATGCAGAGATCTTGGCAATATTCACAAAGCTTTTCAAAATGAGCTAAAGCAAATGCAAACAGCAACTGCAAGCTCTCTCAGATGCCGCTCTTCACTGACCTACAAAGACACCAACTTGATAAACATCTCATCTGTGTTGAGCACCACTTATACCACTTTTATTAATGCCGCTCTTTGCTGCTGCCTTTCCTCAAGCTAGGAGGGACAGACGGGGACTATCAGTTTTTGAACACGTCATTGTATTCAATTAGTGGCCTAGGTATGGAGGAAGTAGAAGCACTGGGAGCAGAGAATGTAAAACCTCAGAGAAACAGGTTTCTGAAAGATGGGACTAACAATGTTTTGCCTTACAAAATGGGTAAACAGTCCTAAAGCAATAAGGAGATGTTTCTGAAAAAGGCTGAGAGACCCTCCATCACAAAGATGATTAGGAGGAGCCAGAAAAAGGTATCCTAAAGGGAAGAAAACAGAAAAAGAAAAATAGACTGTGTGCTAAAAATAAGAAGGGAGCTCCTGGACCTAGTTACATTTGCATCTTATTATTCATGCCATATGGCAACAGAGCTACTTTCAGTGATTTTCCAGGCAAATTTGCCCAGAACTCTAATGATGTATGCACAGGTCCTTCCTTTTACCTGCACGTTCTACTTCTCAGCTTGGCCAGGCCACAGGCTGTTGCCCTCGGCACATGCTACATAGAAGCTACCCCCTGCCCAGGCAGCAGCAGGGAGATTCAAAGCAAGCCAAATAAGAGATTTTGAAGAAGAAAAACATGCAGAGTTGTGCAATAATATTTAAATTGAAGTTCAAGTGCAAAAGAAATAACCGAACCCAATGGACATGTATTTAAAGCAGCTTTTCATCTGCCAGAACAAAAATATCCCAAGTCCATTTACATCCATCACCTCAGAGGCCACCAAATCCAGCCCCAGAATTCTCTACATCACACACAAATTCACCAAAGTTTAGGTACAAAAATCAGAAGGAAGGGACAACAACGTTTTGTCTGGACTTTTCTGGGCCCGAGCCTTACCCTACAGAGGGAGCGCTATGCCTTCAGAAGTAACACGTGGCATTGCTAAGCTACTTTACGCAGGCTCCATAAATGAAAAAAAATTATTTTTTTTTTTTTGCTCCAGTTTTAACTTCTACTAACTGAGGCAGGTACTTAGTTAAAGGCAGAATGATATTTCTGTATCCCAGTGTCGTGAATGGTATTCTTTATGTACAAATTGCTTGGAAACAATTAATTTAAGGCAAGTTCAAGATAAAGGAAGAGTTTTTTGCAAAGTCTCAAAGCTGAATTTTTGGGGGGTTTTATTATTTATTATAGGTTTAAAAATCTAAATGGAACAAAATCTCGGTTTAACTTTGCAAACAGAGTTTCATTAAACCGTAATGGTCCCTGATCTTTCAGGAAAAATAGAGGTGCTGCTTGTGATTAAAATTAACATTTTTCCTCATTATTTCTAAATTTGGTACGTCCATGGAAGTGAGCCCAGTTCAGAGAGAAAATGACTTACCATTCTCCCTCTTAGAAGATACACGTATCCCGGGAGGAACGAACCTCTAGTCACGTGCACCGAGCGACTGCCCCGGCTCCTCACTTTGACACCCAGCCAAAGCAGGTTGGCACAGAGGCGCGTGCTCAGGGAAGCACCCCGAGGGTCAGCGCGTTCAGTCAGACCTCTGAGTAACAACCAGGAGCAGAAGAAACACCCCAATGGAGGCAAGTGCAAAGAATGACTATAGTCTTCTACAAACCCATACGCTGAGCAAATACACTGAGCATGGTGAGTGAGTGATCTCTCCCTGTCCTTATCTCCACCCACAAAGCTTCTCGTTACACTTTTTCTCCCCTGTCTGGTGAACGAGGGCAGCGATAGAGCGGCTCTGGTGGGCACCTGGCCCCCAGCCAGGGTCAACCCACCACAGGCTTTTTTGGCACCCAACGTGGGGCTCGAACCCACGAGAAAATTGAGATAAGGGTAGTATTTGGAAGAGGTAACGGGCAAAACACGGACTGAACGCAGGCAGAGAGTGAAATGGTGGTGAAGGGA
>VXBL01007593.1:183947-240613 GCA_013400195.1 Aramus guarauna | reverse complement strand
TCCTCCCCCTGAGGATGAAGAAGCGGCAGAAACACCGTGTGATCAACTGACCGTAACCCCCATTCCCCGTCCCCCCGTGCCGCTGGGGGGGAGGAGGTTTGAAGCCAGGAGTGAAGTTGAGCCCGGGAAGAAGATGGGAGGGGTGGGGGGAGGTGTTTTTAGAGATTTGATTTTATTTCTCATTCTTCTACTCTGTTCTGTTTGGGAATAAATTAGATGAATATCATCTCTCTAAGTTCAGTCTGTTTTGCTCGTGACAATAATAAGTGAGTGATCTCTCCCTGTCCTTATCCCAACCCACAAAGCTTCTCATTACGCTTTTTCTCCCATCTAGTGAACGGGGGCAGTGATAGAGCAGCTCTGGTGGGCACCTGGGCCCCAGCCAGCATCAACCCACCACAATTACATATCTTCAGGAAGAGAGGACAAGTCGAAATGCAAGTTCTTTATGGTAGACACTTCCAAATTTGAGTTTCCAAGTGTCAAATTAAAGTCTGAGTAGGAAACAGGGAAGAAATCTTTCCTTCTTATAAAGTTACGACAACTACACAGGATTCTCATTCTATAAAGTTAAAGGGAAGCGTCAATCTCGGCACTACCCCTCTGAAAAGCTGAAACAGGTTCCCCTCACCGTAATTCCACAGTTGTATAACATAGCATCTTTGCTTTGTATTAATGCTCTGCACTTACAGAGCTGACTCAGGCATTTCTGCATCAACAACAGAAGACCAGACTGGTCAAAACATTTTCCCAAAAACTACTGGCTGGCAGAACGGTGTGGGGAGCACAGCGTTTGGTACCTTAAGCAAACCACCTGCCTAGCCTACCCCCAAAATCTTGTTACCAGCTCCCTGCTCCCCAATTCCTATTGCTTCAATCCCCATCATGACTACAGATACTCACCACGTGGTCGATCTGCATCTCTTTTTTTCCAGAGAGAATAACACGCTCTCCTGGACAATTCTTTTATAACACACCTGAAGTGTTTAAAACTTTGCAATGTACTCAGAAGCCCAAACTAGTTCAACCTAGAAAGCCGATCCCAGAAGCAGCCCACGAAACCTGACACGAAAGCTATCCACAGACTGTGTCCTGAGGTAGCTGACAGTTCTCTGCAATCATAGACTAGTGTTGAGCCTATTTTTGCCAGAAAATTATACTCCAAACTCTACCTTTGTGGGTTTTATTGAGCCATCTCCTCAGAAGGCAGCCAGCCCTCTTTGTTCCCAACTGTCAGACTCCTTTTCCTCCTATACACTCAGATGCTACTTATCTAATTTTGACCCCTGCCCATCACCGCACCCTTTCCTACTAATGCAGAAGGTATCTTTTTGTCCTGAGCAGTCAGGATCCAACACTAATATAAAGGTGTGCATCAAAATGAACTCATCTCTAAGAGAAAAAGCATCATACCTTCCAGAGCAAATTGCCATAAAATAGCACAGAAGGCCAAAGAAAACTACCCAGTGAAGTTAGCTGTTAAACTTCAGCCTTGAGAAAAAAACCCAAACAAACACCAACTTAGCTGCGTTAGCTAACCCTCTTAAAAGTTTTTTTTTAAGTTAGATTGTTAGTATGCAGAGCAAAACAGGTGCAGAGCCAAGCATTCTTCATGCGACAATTTAAACAGTGCACTCCCCCCTCCTCCTTAGCAAGTTTCTGCTCCATTCAAGCAATAAAATCCACCAAAAAATCAGCCAGAGCTGTGAGACAGGTACAGATCAGCTTCTGTCCCTCCTCCTAGCTCCAAACAGCAAGAAAGAAACGCAGTTCAGAGTACCATGCCAGCAACTATCCCACTAAGGGGTTCCACAAAGTGGGATTCAAATCTCACAAAAATTAGCAACAGAATGCCTGGGAAATTGAATTCAAAAGCTGCAGATGGGGGTGAGCTTTGTGTGCCAGAAAAGTATTGCTGAAGTCAATGTCATGCCATCTCATTCCACAAATAAAGCCTCCTCAAAAGAACGCAGTAATTACTTTAAATTTGCAATAAGCACAGCTGCCAAGCTAGACAACTGTCACTTTGATCTGAGGTCCCACAACAAGCACAAGGTTATCTAGATAGGAAGGGTGGGAGCCTCCTAGGAAAACACAAAGTAAAAAGAAAAAAAAGAAAAAATCCCTCATTTCTTCTGAAAAGCTCATGATCTCAGTTCAAGAGCATCATATACTTAAAGCCCCTGCATATGCTTCCTCTAAGACTTTAAAGGAATTACCAAAGGGTACCATGCAGCTCACGTAAGAAACAGTGACAAAATGACCTAGAGCAAAAAAAATGCTGAAGAAGTTTTTTATTTGATACATTTGCCTTGACTGTTTAAAATGAACAGGAACTGGGTGGAACAGTAGGTGGGGAATGGTTTACTGATAATTTACAAATGTCTCTAAAAGTGAAGGAAAACAGCCAAGGCAGTTCCAAAGAGGCTTTTATCAACAGCTTTAAGCAGGAGAGATAATAGACACTGCTCTGGCTGGAAACAGTGTTCTCTAAAGCTGGTTTAAAAAGAGCACATATATGGAGGATAGACAGATGGCCTTCCACAGATTAGGAACTTTGAATTTACAAACTACAGAAGCAGCTGCAGAATGGGTGAATGCAGCTCTGCTTCAAAACTAAAGGCTCAAGTAATGATTCTTTTGTTCATCCTATCTAGGGGATGGTACGTTTAAGTCAAGCTTCTTGCCAGGGCAGAGAAGTAGACAGGTACCACCATCTCTCAGCAATGTTCTGAACATGCTCAGAAATAGAGGCAAGCAAAAAAGCCAGAAAAAGAGCCACTGTTTTTAAATATGTATTCTCTAAACCTAGGAAGTATTCTAATTTTTAGAAAAATGCAAATCTACAAGTGACAAGCCAACTGTTAATGGCTTGTAGAGAATTGCCCCTCTTCCCTCACTTTCCTTCGATTAAAAAAAAAAATCCAAAACATTTTTCACAAGCTGTATCAAAAAAGTAAAGTTTTCTACCCATCATTAGCAGCTGCTCACCCTGATTTTAAAAAAATATTATGGTTTCAGAGAACAACAGTTTATTTCATGTACAGACCGTAGCTGTGCGTATTTCTACAATAGCTTTCCAACTAACATCTTCCACTGCATTCACCGAAACGTACATTCACCCTCCACTTCATACCTGAATCATGAAGTCATTTTCTTCTTTTACTTCACAAACACACCGAACAATCTCAAAATCACTTTCTTCAACTTCTTCGTCAGGGTTCGTGGTTACATCAACATCCTGACTGCAGTCATCATCGCTCCAAAGCAAGCTATCCATAGATGACTCGCTCATGGTGTCATCCTCTGTACAAGAAGTAGTTAGATAAAATCCTGAGTAATTACAAAAAGCTCAAATAACTCAAGATTTCTTCCTGAATATGCAGACATAAGCTTGTAAAAGCATGAGTTCATCACGTAATTTAAGGAAGATCACAATGTATAGATCATTATGCATGAACAGTAAGTTTATTGAAGGTTACTACATACTGAAGTTTTATATTCTCATTAATGGTTCTTTCAAAATATTCCAACTTAATAGCTTCTATCATTAAAATTGTACTCACAATGGACAGTGCCTCAACTCAAAGGCACAAAGTCTCTTTAGACAAGTAAGTATAATAAACAAAAGTAGATTTATAAATTCAAATAGGATTTATACTCATTTCTGCAATTTGTATAGATTGTGACTCAGCATAGACTCAGTGCAGAGCTCCCAAAGAGGTAAGAGGGCTCTGTCTTGAGAACCAGTCGATCTCAAAGTCATGCCTCCATTACAGAAACGTTCGTAGTCCAACACAGAATTTAATCCTGCTTCAGAAATGATTGTTTTCATTTAGCCTCCTGTTGAGGACACGTTTATCGATTTACAGGCAGTGCACTGCCCAAGGTATTCTTTAAGAATGCTCCCACGCTACTTCAAGCATTTATGCGTCTCTCTGGATTGAACAAAACTGCCAAGGAAAGTCTTTATTGAACAACACGCTAAATTGAGATGCTTACCTCAATATTATTAATACAACGTCTACACCTTCCTTGGGGGAGGGGGGGTGTCAGAGGGAGAAGATAAGGATTTTAATTATTTGGGAAACACTTTAATGAGCTGGAGGAGAGTGGAAGGTATAAAAATCAGTCACTCTTAAGTATATTGTGGTCTCTCACCTATATTGGGCAGAACTATTTTGATCACTTGGCTCCTAAACAAGACTGTAGAAATAGAACCACCAGTCTGTGGTATGAACTGGATCCTTTGGAGAAACATCTGTTCTCAAATGTAAGGGGCTGAGAACCCAATGCATTAGTTAATTTTCATGTTTAAAAAAGTTTTATTCCACCTCTGAGATACAGCACTCTCTCCTGAAGTACTTGGGAAGTGACAAGCTGAGCACACTGCACTTTCATTCTACACAAGAGTTTTACTCCTACCAGATCTTATTTCTAGGCACTGCTTTTATTGTTAGTACAAGTTCTGCAGATGCAAAAGCAGCAAAGCAACTGTGAAAAGGATTACATAAAACCATTTCCAATACTTTTCACCTCTTCCAATGTCTATGAACTGATCAAAAGAAGTCTGAGCAACTGATGGTCGAGTTATTAAACTGCCAGTATAGCTGATACCCTCCAAAACCACAACTGACCAGATTTCCAGAACATGTTTTAAGACATTATCACCAGCTGCACTTCAGTAGTTTTTAGTGTTTCCTCTTTGCCCTGTATAATGGAATTAACTCATGTTATTTTTTATATTTTGCCTAATAACAAATAATAAAACAGTTGTGTCAAAAAATAATTAAAAAAAAAATCAGTCACCAACAGTATCTACAGTAAGGAATTTAAGGTTCCTGTATACAGTGAAGCTGCCATACAATTCCCATTTCCTTCAAATTTGTGAGCTTTAAGAGTAACAGAAAGAACAAAATGTTTGTCTTCCTTTTTTATTGTACTGACTTGCGACAGTAAATAGCAACATGGACCGAGATATTAAAAATTATGAAAGCTGGAACACAGCAGCCACATTTTTATGAGCTCTGTTTATGAAGTACTATGAAGAGACTAGTAAATAGCTACTCGAGAGCTTCTCATTATGAAGCTCAGAAAGTCATTACAACCATGTATCATACGTATCTATACAACCATACCTAACTGCATCCAGTGGTCTCAAACACAGCACACATACTGTATAAAACTTGCATAGCATCTATTTTTAACTCTGAATGAGTTATTACTTTGAAGAAACCTTAGGAAATATGAAAAATTTAATTACTGAAGTCTGAACATTGTTACTATAGAGCTAATAAGGTGCTGCAAAAAGGTGCAAAAATGAACTTGAGTTCTGAAATGAGTTCTTAAAGCTTCTGTGAAGGTAAAAATCAAAGCACAAAGCAGCAACATCAAGCTCTGGCAAATGAACTGGGTTCAACTTCAGGCAGGGGAAAGGAAACACACACAGTCCTGCGTCAAGAACAGCCAAGTTTACATCATGAGTACCAGCTTTTGGGTATATTAGCGCAGCTCACTCATTTACTGGTAATGAAAGACAGCAAACTATATAGGAGAGTCATCTTACCATTTGTTTTTGGTTTTCCTCGGTGCTGTCCAGAATCAGAGCAGTGTAGCAGTGTGCTTGGGTGGGCAGAGGATTTATTTGAAGAAATACATTTTGTGACAACTGATTTTTCAGGAGAAAGCTCCTGCGAAATATCTGTGTTTTCTTCACTGCCAGAGTATTCTGCAAAATTGTAAGAAGTGTTCTTATTAGAAATCTGTGGTCAAGAAAAGCTGACAGAAGAAAAAACAAACAAACAAAAAACCAGCACCACGCATGTATAATTCACTGAGACAGTTTCCACTTCGATATGCTAGGACTCTATAGAACTTCACTATTTCACTATGCTGCTGAAAGATTTGCAAGCTTTCTAGAGGCAAGAAAGTTACCGTCTGAACCAGAAAAAACTTCTGCAGCTCAGCCATCCTTCACTGCTGAGATGGGTCAGGAAGGCTGAGAAGACTGGTTACTTAAACCTAACTATTCTTCAGATTAAGTACATCTACAAATGCTTTTGCATTACAGGCACTTCTACATGAGTACTGTTAGCTGGAGACCTCTCCCTCATATCCCACTGTTATTCACATGGGCTGCACACATTCCCTGTCTCACAAACTACAAAGTGAACAAAAAGCATCTCTTCTGTTATTTTCTTAGTGTATGTATGGAACAGGATGCACAGGAGGAAAATAAAAGCCCCGATTAGGAACATGTGGGGAAGACCCCAGGACCGGTTCCTCTGAAGTACCCATTCGTCACATCCAGGACTGTACAGCACCCTCCCATCACTTATCCGGAGAAAACCCTCCAAGTTCCAGGACTGAAGAACAAGGGAAACATCACAAAAAGGCAAGCAACATTTTAAAACTGCGGACAAGCAGTTTGTGGGTACCATTTGTGCAACTATTGTTTAAGTTTACAAATTATACTTTGCATATTATCATTATATTTCAGGGCACGTCAGAAAGTCACTAAAATGACCTGTGTCAGTACAACTCTGCATCAGTCTGGCTGTGTTTCTTTCTTCCCCTCTACCCTCTCATGGCAGCTTGCACTATTTCTTCGTGGCAGGAAAAAAGTTAATGTATTTTCTTTCCCATCTCAGAAACTCCTCCGTAAGGGGCTCTAGTTTAACACAGTACGTGTGCCAGATTGAAATGTGCTGCATTAATGATCCTAGACTTCCATCAATGGCAGAGAAAGTTGCCACACTTGATCTGTGAACATACCACCACAGAAATCTTTCAGAATCAATTGCAATTTTCAGAAGTGAAGAATCCAATCAGCAATAACACCTCGGCCTACATATGAGGTTCAAAGTGACCCGAGGAAAGCACTGCCAACCTCTGTAGATGGAAACAGCAGAGAAGACATGTTCCTACTACAACCCTATCGATGTAGGTGGAACAGCACGTTATGAGACACAACAGAGGGACACAGCATGAGTAGAGACTTTATTTCAGGCTTTTACTTCATCGCTTGAGGAGAAGACAGATCTATCCTTAAGGAAAAATATTTAGGATGTGACAGGTTCAACATAGCTTATTGTCACAGCCTCTGAAATCTCATACTAAATGAAGAAATAACAAGGCTAATGGCAGAAAAAGAGGACTGACTCATCAACATTTCCAAACTCCATCGTTCATGCAGGAGCCCCAAAACTAACTCACATAACCGAGAACATCTGGCACATGGGGTACTTGGTAATAAATCGGTGAAATCTGCGCCCTCCTTAACTGGGTAAAACGTGCATATAAGTACACTTTGTAATGGAAAGCCAGACTTAAAGACTGACATAGCTGTTTTGGAATTAGATTTATTCTGTGCCATTACAAGCACTACTATAAGCAGTCATCCACCATTCATGATGTGCCTCAGCCAGGAAATAAATTATCTTGCCCATCATAATTTAATATTAACTACCTAATAAAATCAGAACTAAAAAAAAAAAGCACTTATCTGCAATGCTTGCTCTTAATAACGTGGAACTGGGTAACAAGCAAAACAAAATAATGAAGCCATTTTCTTAAATGGAAGGAAAAAAAAAAAAAAAAAAAAGAGCTTTACCAGGCTTAGTTCTCTTTTTCTTTTTTTTCTTTTTCTTTGACTTGGACCTTCCGTAGTCTTTGGATTTTCTTTCTTTGTTCTTCTCATTTTCTTTAACAGCTGAAATCAGAAAACATTCCAACTCAATTTAAGATATATACACATCTATTCTACTTATTAATTTTCTTAAAGACCTCCATGGTTTCTTCTGATAATCAGGGCCAGTTCACTGCAAAAACAAAAACAGCTTATTTATAAGAATCCCCAACTCTCATAATTGGAATGGTCTGGTTTAAGTCTTAATTTGATTGTCCTATATCAAAGTTACAATAGCACATGGGAGAAACCAACTGTACACCAACGCCCATTTACTACTTACACGCTTCAGAGAGTACTAAAAAAGAAAATAGTGGGGGATTTGTTGTATACATTTCGTAAATTATTATACATGACCGAACATTTCAGTAGCATTGCAACAGAAATCTAACAAGAACAAAATTCCAACCCCCCAAGCTCTACTACAGTTCCTCAGCCAGGTATTTTGTTTTCATTGAAGATGGAGTAACAACTGGTTCAGCTGGCTTTAACTGCTATTCTCTCACCCTATTTTTACGGAAATTAAAAAACCATCATAATTTTGGAATGATTGGGTGATATCCTTCAATCACGTTCATCCTCCAAGCATGCTTCCAGAGCACTTGCCATGAAGTATAACCTCACTGCAAGGTAACGTGCACAAACACTTGCCTTCCATATCCTAGCACTTGTTTACAACTCCTGCCTTTCAGATTTAGGTCTCTGCAGCAGAATTTCTACATATTTATACAGTTCCTTAAGCAAGTTACCCTGACTCAGCCAAGACCTAAGCCCTCTCATTTTCCCTGGATGGCAGAGAGACTGATGAGGTCCAGGGTGAGTACGCAGTCCCATCCTCCACCACCACTGTGGAAGTTTGTTAATCTCTATATGCCACACTCTCAAAAAAGGAACATCCCACCGAGTTAGCTCAATGAAGAGACACTAATGGATCTCACTCGTGCTTTCTTTTTACAAGGGAAGGCAGCAAAGGATGCCCCAGGATAAACAGGGGAACAGAACGACAGTGACCGGCAAGGACGAGGATCTTCTCAAGACCATCTCCAGAATGAAGATCACCTGTCACAGATAGAATAGTCCAAGCACAGGGTTTTTTTGTGTTTTCCTCATCACAGTGACTTAAATTCTCACCACATATCTGAAGGCAAGCAGTGATGTAGTAAATCTGTACATATGCTGGAAATTATTTATATATTTTAGTTATATAAAGAATACATATTTAAATGTATTTTTTTATACGTGTGTGTGCACGTGCGTGTAACATCCCCCATGGCTGTTACCCACCAATACTACAGTAGATTCCAGTATAAACAGGGTTTGCACTATACCACTGAACAGAGTCATGAAGTAAAGTTGTTCACAGATGTTTAGTAGCAAGGAGTGTTGACTACCAGAAGCAGTCAAATGCTAATAAAAAAATCCTACAAAAGAAAAAACTATGTCATCCTGCCCCCTCCCTTTTTTTTCTTTAACTTTAGTTATCTCAACAAGTTTAGGATTAAAGTATTTAATGCTTTGGACAACCAAGAGTTTAACAGAACTAATACACACTATCAAACAAGCAAAAAATAAGCAAGAATCTTTTCATACCCTTAAATACTTTTACATTTTTAAGATATAAAAAGTACTCACACTGACTGGCAAGAATAAATCCCAATGCATATAGCAAGAAAATTTATAGAATTCCCTACATTGATTCTTGATTTGAAACTACTGCGAAGAAATAAAACACACTGTACAGTCACAAAAAATTAAACTCTCTAAAAGAAGGTATACAGAGTATTTTCTATCAATATTATCAGTTCCTTACAATGCTTAAAACTTTTCCAAGACTTTTTGAAGTTTAACTTTTCCATGTTAAACTAGAAGGCGTACCATTTTCAACTCTTTCTTTTTCTTGAGGCTTCCGCAGCGATCTCGCTATGTGGTTCTTGGTTTGTTTTCTAACAGAATGCCGGTGACTACTGAATGCACTTACAGGAGTTGAAGTTCTTCTCTTTTCTATTTTTTCATCTCTATATGGGGTACTCCTTAGGGCTATGTGTAGAGGAGCATCTACAAAGAGAATAAAGATGAAGTCCAAGCTTTAAATACTTTCAAAATGTATGTCTACTCCACCAGCAGCAGTTCTGGTAGTCCACATGGAGCGTTTCTGATAAGACTCACTGCTCAACTCACAATCCTAAGAGCCTGACCATGGAAAAGCTTTTCAAAAGAAGCTGACTTAAAGGCTAAAACCTGTAATACTTTTGTTGGTTTGGTTTTTCCAAAAAGAAACAGAGGATGCAAACGTATTCCCTAAAGCTCTATTCTTCCAGAAACACTGCAGCTTTGAAGAAAGATGGAAAATGTTCAGAGAAACAGAGATATGGGTCAGGTAATTTTTACTATTCTTTAAGAGAAAAGAAAAGGGGCACTGTTGATTTAAGGCTGTTCTCAGAAGTGTGCTCTGTAATGAGGCACACAGACGTGGCATAGAGAAGCTCTGCACATCTAAGGAAGGGCAGTTTTTAAATACATACCAATGAAACAACAGTGTTCAGCTGAGAGTGAGATGCAAGAATTCAGAAGTACTATCTAAAATTCATAAAAATCGTGAGATATAGACATGGTTTCATCTGAGATTCCATTTACTATTTAAGTCAAATAGTTCTCATCTTCCTAACTACAGCCAGCAACTCCTACTGAAATACTCCTGGACATGGTAAAAAAGAGAGGTGAAGCTGATAAAAGCTAAGGCTGCATGGCATGTAGGACAGCCAGACTGAACAAGTACACTGCCATTTTGGAGTACGACATCAAGTCACTTGGTCAGCAAGACCCAGTAGCCAAGGTGACAGCTTGCTGACTTTCATCAAGAAAGTCTAATTTATCATCATAAGCTTCTCAAAACTTCAGCGGATAAGAAAGGCAGCTTCCTTCTTGTCCAAACACTTACATGCCACCCAGATTTTCACTTGGGCACCTCTAAGTAATTGTGAGCAGTACCTGAAAATGACTGAAAATGGAAGGAAAAAGAGTCCAAGAGAGCACACTTGGGAGGAAAAAAAAAATGGTATCAAGTACTTTGCCGTGACCAACATCTCAAGTTGAAGCTATAACAAGGCACGTTAAGACATGACATTATAGAGCTTTCAGAATCAAGTGGATCTCTTCAGGCAAAAGAAACTCCAAGATCAAGAAACCTGAAGGCCATCAGATGATTATTTCTCTGGTCATCTCACTGAAGTTGCCTTAGAACTTGAGGAGGGGGGAAGGAGCCATTCACAATTATTTCTGCAACCAAATGGTTACCTTCTAGTAACCTGCCATAGTGCCTACAGCAGCCACAACAGCAGACAGAAGTTAGACCAACTCCCAAATTTCCACAAAACACTGCCTCAATAAAGGTACCTTTTGTCCAGTCAGGCAACCCGCTTTTGCCTTTCCCTGGGTGTTTATTTAGCTCAAGAGCTGCAAGGCTGTAGAAATGGGCATGTTTTGTCTACAAAGAACTATCAAAATCAGAAGATACTCCTTGATGAGATGCTGCAGTATGTGTATGGCCTTCCATTTTCAACAGGACCAACTTCTGTTGCAGGAATAAGTATAAAGGGGTGGTTTGTTTTTTTTTTAAATGCGGGTCTATTTTCATAGGACTTCTTGCTAACAGAATTTCCTCATCTGAGGACTTCCACGATTAGTGGGTTGAACAAGACATCACATCATCAGTTCAGACAGATGAAACTTTTTCCCATGGTACAAGGTAGCTGAAAAACAACATTAAGGTACTTCATAACCTGTTTGGGAACAGCAGTGTTCTAACAAACTTTCTGAAATGCTGTTTGTAGCAGTACAGGGTGAGAAGCCATGTAAACAAGCCAGTCTTGAGCTTTCCTGATTGTCCACCATTCTGCATTAAGTTCCAAAAATATTTAAAGAACACGATCTCAGTGAACCCCAAAATTACAATAGAAAAATCTATACAAACGAGATGACCTTCATTTAGGCATCCTAACTTTCCCTCTTCCAACAGATCAACTCTGTTGCATTAATTGACATTTGAAGAATCCCACGGCCACCTTGATCCCACCAGTCTTTCAAACAGCATATGGCATCTGGGCTTCCTGTGGGCTGAGACCCGTCCACTCTTGGTGGAACAAAAACTCGATTCATATCCATTAGGTTTTTTTAGCTTTGCCAGACTGAAGTTTAAGGAGATTTTTTCCAAGAATGTGTCATATCTGTTATGACACATAAATGTTAATACACTTCTGTAAGACTTTTTCAGCCACTAGTAACACTGTCCTGGGGGAGTTCACAGCTACTCTATCGTATAACAGATGTATTTTTCATCAATAACTGACAAAAAATAGTTATCAACAAATATGTTAAATTTTGAAACACCTTTTGTTCCATTGATAGAAAAGTTTAGAGGGTCTATGAGACCTTTGAGCACTCTGAAATATATTTTAGGAGTTGAGACTAAATTTAAGAAGAAGATGTGATTCACAAAAGTTTAGGATAACTTTCCAGTTTTTTTTAAAGTAAACATTAAAACTTGTGCCATGAAGACCCAAACTTGTAAGCCTTCCACATGTAGTGTCCTGTTTCCTCTCAATACATTATCAAGTACAATTCAGACAGGCCAATTTATGAAATCACCCCCCAAAAGAACAACGAGCAGTTACCGTAACAACCACAACCAAGAACTTGTATTTAGGCACGTGCCTAACTTGCACGTTCCCCAAGCTCAGCCCTTCTGCCTCAGCACCAGCCCAGAGTGTGCCACGTGCTTTCATCCTCCCACCCCTGAGCCAACCTTCACTCCCCAGAAGGCTTCCTACTCCTCTGCCTTCTCCCAGTGACGGGAACTCCCCAATCTGCAGTTTCAAGAAAGGCCACAGAGCACACAATGGACCGCATCTACACATGGATAATGCCTACAACTTTTGTTAGTGCCGTAACTAACTTCTCTTACAAGTCACTTAAGCCATGTAAGCACTCCACTGAGACCAGCGGGCAACAAGACAACTGTATTGTGGGTCTGCAGTGAACAGCAGGACTGTGCCCATAGAGATGTCCTACAGCTGTCTCTGCAGGTCCCATGAAGACACCTGCACTTGTCTTGCAGACATACCCTGAAGCGACACAAGTGGCATCTAAGCTACAACTTCCATGCATTCCTGATAATGATCAACTCAAAAATCAAAACAGATACTAGTACCCTTTAACACCTCTATGATCCAGAATATCATTAATCATTAGAATTACACAGTTCTCTGCAAACAGACCACGAAAGCCCTCCAGACATCCAGGGCAGTGAACAGTTTCACTGCTCTTGAATAGTGACGTTGTAATTAAACACCAGCAGATTAATTTCTGGGTCAGATGACGCTACATACCACTAACAGGAACAGAAGACATGGTCGTAAAAAACTGGAGATGAAGAGGCTTGCTAATTAACTACCCATAGCTGCCTTCCATAGAATTCTTTCAGGCCTCTCCTCTCTAAGCCTGGGAGAACCATTCTCCTCCACATAAAGAGCTGATCCAGAAGCAGTGAAGTATCTTAGAAACTAACAGACACAGACCTGAGATATTAAATCATCTCAACCATACAGAAACCACAAAGAGCCTTAGGAGAACTTATACCTAAGCACGTCAAGGCTCAGTGACAAGTAACAGCTTTCTGCCTAGTGGAACACAAGACATGTCAGACCCCAGTTAAGCAGATAATACAGCCTTCACAGGAAGGAAAGTGACTGAAATTGCCAAGTGTTATGAATTAGACAATATTCACCATCCACAGCTGTGAGGTCATTTGCTGAGAATATCCACTGATAATTTCAAGAACGGAAGGAGCACATATCATCTTGATTTACGGCTGAAGTATTTCACACTGCCATCCTCCACAAGCTAAACGCAGAATCTTAAGCCACAAAGTCGATCGGCAATTCTGCAGAACACAGAAGGTGTTAATGCAGATCTTTACCTAGTTCAACAAACCCCCCGTGTTTGTAGGTCACCCATGCTCATTCCACCGCCTAGCAAAGAGGCATCCATCAGCTGACATTCTGAGGAAAGAGGAAAGGCCCCGAAGTATCGCCCTGAAAACCAGAGCCACATGCCAGAGGTTCCCACCTTACAGCCAGCAGTTGACAACTGCACGCTGTAGACGTTTAAGCTGTCAAAGCAAGTTTGCCAACCTGTTCCCCACACAGGCACGGTTAGGATCTCATCAGTAACACAAGCACAGCCGAGACTCCTTTTTTCTTTACACACATGCCTGGCATCAAGACACTGATGCATTAACATGACATACTGTAACTAACTTCAAGTAGGCAGAATTTTCTAACAACAAGCTCACGTACAAAAATTTAAGCTTACAGGTAAAATCCATGTTTTTTCTTTAAGTACCTTTTATGGCCTCCTCTAGGGACAGATCTTCTGCAGTCTCCAACTACAAAACACAGGTCTATTGCCTCTTTTTTCCCCCCCTCTTCCTCATGACAAGGAGAACACCGGAGCCAAGACTGGCAGCAACTTGCCAGACTGAGGCTGCCATTATATCCCCACCCACCGAACTGCAGCCTCATACTGCATGGCCTTTTCAACGTCTCCAAACCAAGCTTAACTTCCACTGGAGCAAAACTCCTTAGGGGAGCTGAACTATGTTCTGGGAGCATAAGGGTATTAAAGGATGGAGAGTTGTGCTGAGGGCAGTATGGAGTCTGTCAGCACTACTCAGTGGTTATTAAGAGCATTAAGAGTGTATCAGCCACCTTAGTGAAGGTTTGATGGTATTTCCTTGCACACACCCCACTTGCACAAGGCCCTACTTGTTCACAACTAAAGAGGCTAGAACTTCCTGACAAACCTTCAGTATCCATCAGGTACAGACCACGGAGAGACTCTAAGGTGAGGTGCAGCAGCTGTGCAAGCACTGAAGTTTGGCACAAGTTGACTTCAGAAAAATTGTTCAGAGTGTATGAACTACATTTTGTTGAACCTTCAAATGAGAAGATTTTACTAAAAATAAAGCCACCAGTTTGGAGAGACTCAAACTCAGAAAGACCCATTTAAGATGTTCAAGTTACGAATTGCAGGTACAAAGAATGAAATGAAGCTATTCCAGGCCTCGTGCCCTTGGAGTGGTCTAGGTCAGGAAACAACAAACTTTATTAAAAATAACCTTTTGCAGGCACTTCAAATAAAATAACATGGGCAGACAGACATATCTGAGGGAGAAAACTGGCACCTTCAGAGGAAGCTCTTTACAGACACCGTTTGCAGGGCACAAGTCATTGTATGGGATGACATACTTCAACATACTGCAACAGCAAACGAAGGGATTGTGCAGAGAAAGAGAAAAGAAAAAAGTCTGTCTTAAGGTTAATGCATATGAACGTAGAATGTGGTTTTACTCCTTTTTTTATTACAGGAATGAACAAGCAACTAACTGCCAAAATTTTTCACAGATACTACACCATTCAATTTCCAAGCGATAAATTCAATCTACTATCTCAATCTGAACTGTCAAAAACTTAAATTACTCTTTCCTGCAACACAGACTTTGAGAAGCCATCTGCAGCCTATGCTCAAAAAGCTTGTTTCAAGTGTAGGCATCCAGAGGCATTTGTGCAGGTCTTCATTCTCCTTTAACAGAAGGGCTGCAGGTGGCTGCATGATGCACCGCAACCTCAGAGCTGAGGGCAGAAATGCCTGTATCTCCGATAGGCCAGGGGGACACAAAAATTGACTGCTTTATTCCCTATATGGACAATTCCTTCAGTGCAGACCAAACAGCACCAATACTCTGTTGCATCATAATTTATCTCGTAATATTTCCTAATAAAGAGGCATTGCCTGAATGCATCCAGTAGCCATTTAAGTGCGTGCCACTCTGTTCAGAGGAGTAGGGCATACCTAAAATATAAGCTAGGCAGTGGTAGTTCCTTCCCCTCTGTTCAATGAAGAGCCACTGCAGAATTTACAGAGATATCTGTCAAATTGCCACTGCAAAGGTAAGATCCTTCTTGAGGAAAAGGGAGAGAGAGGACACATTAACCCTTCCAGCTCACTCAAGTTTTGAAGCCAATGCCAAGTGGCACAATTTATATCTCAGATGTTGAAATTTCAGTCTCCACTTATTTGAAAGTAATTACACTTAAATTGCTCCTTCCTGCGTCTCACACCACAGTCATTGAAGACTATTTACATCCATCTCCTTTTCTATATGTCAAAACTCTGAATTTAAGCACTACAATGTAAAGGTTTTGCTACTGTTCTGAATATTGTATCATTTCCTAGAACTTTAGGAACAATAAGTATTTTCACTTTAAATCTAGCCAACAGTCCACCCCCACCATTTATTTATAATTTAATGTGTAGCAGAAGTTGTAAGGAGTCTCAGAACTCCAAATAAAACTTGTGGGATAAGGATTTCAGTGTGATAAAGTTTCCAAAGCAAGAGTATCTCCAAGCTCATGGAATAACAAGACTGATGATTTTTAAAGTCTAATCTGTTAGAAATTGACACCTTTTCTTAAGCAGTAAAATCTATCTAATATAGTGAAGTATAAGAAAAGAACGAAAAGGTAAAGTGAGTATATTAAAGTAATTTTGAACAGGAGAATTTTTGCTCACATAAGGATTGTTGAGATGAAAAGCAAACCCACCGTGTACCATACATAATTATGTATTCAAAAGCCTTTTAAAAAGGTGACAAAGTGTTCAGTAGACATGGAGAAAGTCTTGCTTAGCAGGTAGTCTTCCTATATGTGCCATTAAGAACGAAAGAGATGCTTGCAAAAAGACAGAACAGAAAATGTAACAGTATGAGCTCATAAACCCCACTAACTCTGCTTTAGAATGTGTGGTACCCTCACAACACAAATTAGAAGAATTAAGAACAGTTAAAAAACAAATGGTACTTAATATCAGACATGTGATGTAACTGATACATACTGACATTTTTCCTCATCAAGAAAAACGTTACTGTAGCTCCACAATAGCAGGCTTTAACAGTGAAGGTGACTTGAAAAATTTACAGCCAGCCTTCCACCTTGAGGCAGTGCTCAACCTGCCAGCACAACCCAGGGGCTATTTGCAGGGATACGTTCAGAGGCACATCATCAAAACGTCCAGGTTAAAAGTACCCATTCAGAAATGGGGAATGAAAGGGGCCAGGGCTTAAAATAAGCAAATACAGCTAACAGCTCAACTCCATAAAAAAATTACCTGCCAGTGCAGCCAAGATGATGCCATCAAACCAACAGAGTGCACTTGGGGGAAAGGATAAATGAAAGGGTCAAGATCTTGAGTCACTAGTCAGTTCACTGAAGACAATCATAGGAAAACAATTTCTCAAACCAAAATAACGATGCAGCTACAAAAACCAGAACAGGAGCCTGTGTATGGAAAAAGCACATGACACGCAAGAAGCCTGTTTTGATCACTGTGCGGTTGTTAGCATCCATCCTTCATAAAGCGCTTGTCTCCAATGCGTTTGGTCAAGGCAGTAGTTCGGTTTCATTTAAGCTGTATGCAAAGCATAACACACCCAAGTTGGCATATCCTAATGTGTTCAAAGAAAAAAAAAGTCTTCCTCTACTTAACCAACTCTTATGCCTTTGCATTAAAATTACAGAAGTACTTGGGGTATAGAAGTTTACATGTAGCAGCAGTATATTAAGTTACACTCACGTTGTCAGAACAGGCAGTAGGATTTCAAGTGAAAAAGTGTTTGCTGGACACGTTAGGAAAAGCAGACATTAAGCAAAGTAAGGCTAGATATGTTCTGCTGTAGCGAGCTGTAGCTCAGTGAGTAACTCACAAGACTTTGAAACTGTTAGTTAAACAGAAAGAAAGATCAAATGCAAAGACAAAAAACCACCAGGGAATTCAGCAAAGAAAAAATGGATTTCATAGAACAGGCTCCATCAGAAGACAAGAGATGACAATGTTTTACGGACCTGCAGTACAAAGCACAGTCACTCCACAAGAACAAAGTCTGGATAGGTTACCATCAACGCTGCAGCTCACAACTGGACCTAACTGCCGCCCTGATGTTACGTGAGACACGAAGAAGAAAGTGCTTCAGAGAATGCGACTGTGAAGCAGAAGTTAACATGATTCAAGACTGCAAAGCAGTTATAATTAAGAATTGATTTTTTTTCCTAACCATTTTTATCCCTTTCCACTACCCATCCGTTGCGTGAGGATCTTCATGTACAGCTGTAGCAACTGCATTTGTAAAATAATAGAGGACTTTTTTTCCCCACAGGTCCAGCAATGAGAACTGTAAATACTGCAGAAACTGGTACTGGATTTCTAGCTAAGTATGCTCTTGAAGTCAGACCATGAAATGTAAAGACCAAGTAACAAATAGGAGAGAACTGGAGTTACCCAGACTGCTTCCTTAATATAGAAAAGGATGAAAGACTTTGAACAATACTTGTTAAATATGTACCAAGTTAGGGGAAAAAAAATAAATCAGAAACTCAGGGAACTGTAGTTTTGGAAAAAGGACAAAGGTTGAATATTCAACTGAGTTGTTACAAAGGAATAAGAGAAGCTGCAGAGTTGGTTCATTACAGAATATGATCTATATTTCTAGATGAAGGAATGTCTTCAAGTCTATCTTCTCTAAAACAACGTTTACAGATATTATGCTTCTTCTCTATGAAGAAATACACTAAGATGGAGCCCTAAAGAGACTCCTTCGGCCCAAAAGAAAAATCAATTTCTGCTTTTTCCTGCTCGTCCTGCCTGCTGCTGTTTAAAAAAAAAAAAAGGAAGAGATGAGCAACATACTTACACAGTGAACCAGCTGTGGTCCGTCCTCTCTTTGACCTTTCTTGATTAGCTTTTTCAGAAGCCAAAGAAGCTCTGGTTTGAATATTTCTTTTTACAGGGTTCTGCTGTGATTCTGCAGCCTTCTCCACTCCATGAAAGTATTTCATGTGATAATGCAATAACTTGGCTTTGCGGAAGGATTTTGAACAGTCCAAGAACTTGCATCTAAACTTGGGATCTTGATCAACAGTTGCAGCTTTTTTTGATGCAAGAAAATCTGCTCTCCTACAAGGTTTTGTTACTGTAAGAACAAAACAGATAAATTCCCCCATGCATTTGCTACATTTATCAAATGGTTTCCTAAACTTAAAACAACAAAAAAAGTTAGAAAAGGGCATGCATTCAAACATGTTAGCGATGATATGCCAAAATTAAAATTTTAATGCTGTATCTGCTTTTAAGATCAATAGCTTAAGGGAAAAGTCTGCCCTAACTGTGCTCTTAAGAATTGGTTGTCATGACGCCAGTGTTTTTAGGCATTAGATACTGTCAGAAAACAGCATTTTGGTTCCCTGAGTCCCTTGCCCAACAGCTAAGATCATTGTATATAGTGCTGATATAGATACAAAACTTACAGACTGTGTATTTTAGTCAGACCACTGAAGATTATGTTCTATCAAGTATTTGTTTGTTTATAACTATTCACATCTTTGGCAAAAGTGCTTTCCACGGAAAACAGTTGTGCTTCTTTGCATACAACTATTTTGCTACCTCCTTTCTGGATGCCTTGTCCTACCACCAAAGTCTGGTTACAGTGGAAGCAGTAACTCAGAACCACATTTTTCAAGTAAAATTCAAATTTATTTCAATTTTCAAGCAGCAATGAAAGAATGAAACTAAGCAAAAGGAAAATTGCTTGCATCTGTTACAAAGTGTCCCCTATGAGCTATACTTAATTACTGAAAAAAAGCAAGGAAAGTCTTCAGACTCAAATGGAAGAACGTTTTAAGGCATCTGTTTTACAGAACACTGCTGTACAACTTGACCTAGTAAATCCCTAATTCTTCTTCCAGCATTTCAGAAACTTTTAATTCATCTTTTTCCTAAGCAATACAAAAAAGAAACATTTTGAACTAGGAGTAAATTTGATTACTGTCACCAGTATCTGTACCAAATAAAACAGAGGAGAGGTCGGAATTTGGAAACATGCAGATATAAAGAGATCCAGGCAATTATCCATCACTAATATGCACACAGCATCAAAAAAATCCCTCACCAACTAGAAGACAATGGAAAGGAGGTGTCACTTTTACAAAATAGATTCCATACATAATTTTTTCCATTTGTTTTGCCAGTATTAAAATATTATTTCCATATTTACAAGCATTTTCAAACTTGGAAGACTAAGAAAGAAGTGTTTAAAGCTAAGTCCCAGACCTAGCAAAACCGATGCAAAACCAGAGGTACGCAGCAGACAAACAGAAATTAAGACATTAGAAGAAGTTGAAAGCAAGGAGCACAAAAGGACCCAGAAATGTTGCAAACAAGAACAAGTGCAGAAAGAATAAGACTTTCCACAAGTGCACATATGCAGGAATGCATTGAAAGGGAGTGTTAAAGGTCATGTCAACAGCATCTTGGAGTAAGAACACAGGACAGATTGTTCAGAAATTTTTAGCATGTAGCAACAAAAATAGCGAGTGTTACTGAGCTGCATACTTAATGGTTATGTCATAGTGAAGAACAGCATCCTAGATAGCTGTATCTGAAGCATAATCAGGTTTTAAGTACTGTGTTATGACAAAGACACAAAACTTGAAGTCATTCACATAGGAGAAAAACAAGTAATGGTACTACAGAGGCTGATGTACAAAGAATTAACAAATCGTATATGCACATCAGACTGGTTACAAGAAATATTCAGTTAATTTTGAGAAGAAAATAGTAAAAACGAAGACATTGCTTTTGAGTGTCTCACAAAGTTAATGACAAGGTGAAAGATAAAGACATTTTGGCATAGCTATATTAAGAACACACTGACAGGGATGCTGCTTCAAGCAATTATTGGTAATAAGATTGTGACAAAGCCAGACAATTGGATGACACTTGCAGAATGAGAAAGTTTGCCAACACCAGAATTGAAATATACTGTACACCATCAAAAGTTACATTCTTAAAGAATGAAAAAATATTTTCGGAACAGTCAGTGAGTTAAGTGAAAGTAAGTGCTGAGAGGTTTTCTTGACAGCAAGGCTAAAAGCCAGCGTTCAGGACAATGAAAGAGAACTTGTTTCTATTTAATAACCAACATGAAGATGGGAAAATGTAACTGCAGCAGAAGGGGATAATGGGGTCCAAAGATTTAGCAAAAAACATTACAAAGACAAGGGAAACTATTATACCATCACGCAACTGTCACGACAATGCCCTGTATCCAAGTTCAGAGCACTTCCCCTCCATCAAGATGGACAAATACTTGGTAAGATCCAGGGAATGGCTGCTAACTGATCAGCTACAAGTTAGAAGAGGAGCACAGGACCACGTTAGCCAAAGTTTAGAAACAGAGGTAACAGGAAGGAAAGACAACAAAAACTTACTGCAACATGTGAAAGGAATCTATTCAGAGTAATAAACCCACAGACAATCCCACACAGTTTGAAACAAAGCTTAAATTATTAGTATCATCACCATGTTTGGGGCCATTTTCTTCACAAGTAACAACAGAAGTCCCCGCTGCCAGGGCACAGCAGGAAGCCGATGCCCAACTCCACCACCCAGGAGAGCCCCAAACACTGAGGCTGACTTGTTGCACCAACACCTGAAGGGGAGAACTTCCATCCTTGCACATGTGTACGAGTTTTGCTCACAATGCACGGTACTAAAACTGGTTTCTATTGAGAGAAAGTTTTGCTGTATTAGCCTCAGATTTTCAGGCACTTGCCTTTGCAGAGGAGCTCGGTGGGTGTTTTCCAAGTACAGAGGAAAGTTAATGATAGACCTACCACCTGCTGTTTCTTCCGTGTTTAGAACCAAAATTAAAACTCCTCACCTGGCATTCCATTAGCCATTACAATTTTAAGCATAGGCTCAAGGTCAAACAACAGTGTCTCCTTTAGCTTTCCCTACAGAAAAAATCCATCCCTTCAGCACTGAAGTCAGCAACCTCTCCGCTTCTTGCTGTGCTGTATTATCCAAGGCTCAAGCCACGACAAAGTTCAGCAGGAAGCTTACAATAAAATGTCACTGTGTGAAGCTTCTGAGTCCGCAAGAGATTTATTCCCCGACCACCATTTCCTTGTCTGAAGGAATTGTCTGGCTCCTGCTGGGACAGGAATGTTTGGCAGCAGCACAGCATCTTGACTGAAAGTCTGCCATGCCGAGGCATCTTCTGAACACACTGGTAAGCCATCCCAGAAAGCCAACAGTGCCCATAACACTTAGCATTTCCCTGAATTAAAGCTGGCCTTGCTGCAGCTTCTAGCCATTAAGTCTTCACACGCAATTGCCTGTTAAACTGGTGAGACTTCTAGTCTCTATTTCCCGGTCTCCACAGAAATACAAAGCAAAGATCAAATTATTTCTTCACCTGCTGTTAAACTGAACACATCAAGTCTCTCTAGAACATACATCCTTTGCTGCTTCCATCTGTTAGTATTTTCAAGATTATTTTGTCTGTTACCATTACCTTTGCAGACATAAATTTCATGTATCCCAGGGGTAACTGCACAGGCAATTCCGAATAGCAATCCCAAAACCTCATCTCACATTTCCATCTATTCACACAAATGTGAAGTTGACCTGTGCTGTCTAATCTTACCAGTTCAGTGTGGTCAGTCTCAAAATTCTAAGAACCATTTTAGAGCTGGTGCTTGCTTAGGAATACATTTATTCTCATAATAGTCCACATTTTCAATACAGCCTTCTACTTAGCCCAGCTGACACTTTTTACACAGAGCTTTAGACCACTTCACACTATTGAGCTACCTTCCTCATTAATTCCCTACTACTGTGGTCTCATTTCTTCTGAAATCTTGTGTTGGTTTTTTAGAGATCACCAAAAGTGTTCCTGTTCATCATTTTAGCACCCAAAACTGTATTTCTCCCTTTATTTTCAAAAACCTTTGTCTTTTAATTGTGAAACAAAGAACACATTGCCTAATTGCTCCTCTCAAACTACTTTAGGTAAGGACACCATCCAAAAATTTCCAGTGCATCCAGAAGCCACTCAATTACATAAAGGAGATGTTGCTGTAATAAATACATACAACATCAATAATCAGAGATCATTATATGTTCACAAAGTAGTGATTTTTTTGAGCCTGAAACATTACTTGACATACTCAAGACAGTATTTCATCTGACCTGCCACTCACCATTTTCTCCCTGTGCTGGCACTAAATTTCTAACAATAAAAACAGGGAAGCCTGTAACGCACAAAAAGCTCGCAGGCGTGCAGTGCGCTACGCTGCAAACCTCGACGTACCTTTAGAGGGGGCCAGCAACTGGATCGACGTAAAGGCTTTACCTGTACTTTGAGGTGTAACTGAAACGCTCTGTCCAAATCTAGTGTCCAGCTGTAAGAAACTAAGCGAGCAAGGCAGGATGAATTTCTTTATGCACTATAATGTTAGGTTTAAAATGACATTTACACTACCCTGAAGGAATCAAAGCCTACCTAGGTAAGCTGCAGGATACACAGCTGCTCTCTCAAACTGGATGCAAAGATATTATGCTTCTCCTTAACTGAAACCCAAAGCTAAAAGTGACCAAAATTAGAAAACACATGTGGTGAGTACAAGGCAAATGGAATTGCCGATGCGTGTCTATGCAAATAAAAAAGTAATCTTACGAGTTCTGGGAAATGTAACTACAAACATGATAGCAGATCTGTGCAAAACGAAGGCAGCTCACCTTTAAAGTCAAATCAGTTTGCGAGAGTAAAGCCACATGAGCAGCTGCAGAGTGCTTCTAAGCCTGTTTTCATGTACATGCAACAGCTTTAACTGGCTGCACAGATTTGGCAACAGACTGTCACCTGCTTTTTGGAAAAAACAAAACAAAACAAAACAAACCCCAAAACAACCCAAACAAAAACACACCACCACCACCAAAAAAACCCCCACTTGTTTTATCTAATGACCAATTTTGGTCCCTAAACATTAGGGGAGCCAAAACCCAGTAGACTAGGATTTTTATCTTCTAATACATGTAATTAATCATAACTTTACTGAAAATTTAAAAAAAAAAAAAATTTACTTAAGTTTTGACAAGCAATGCTATTTCAGAACACATTACAGACATACACATTTGAAAACATAACAAGCATATAAACACTCCAAATCATATTTGCTGTTACAAATGTCTGCAACTACTATAAATCTTGAACCATCCTCCAACCAGTGACGGGGAAAACACTCTTTAAAATGAGTGCTTTTGTCCTTAAAAATTCCTGATAATCAAATGCTATAAAAGTCATGTTCTTCCTATACATGATGCAAGCTAAAACCAGTCCTACCAGCGTGCACCACTCACCCATGCCAAAACACTAACACATCACACTGAAGAAACCTACGGTTATTAATTTGATTGTTTTGTAGTATTTTCCTACAGGAATAGAATGAATTCCCACCAAGTGACTAGAATGAAAGCCTGCAGACAAATAAAAAAGTACTGGGTTACAATGTTGCACTTACCCTAAGTACCACAAGTTACCTTTAATCTTAACTTCCCTGCTTCATTTTGTCAGAAACTTGTACAGAAGAAATACTCCTTTTTTTCTACCCGCACCACCTATTCTGACAACGCACGTCTCCCCCTTCCAAACCCCAAACCTCTTTAATTGCATACAGCAGTCTGAGACTGTAACTGCCCGACATACAGCTATCAGTATTTGGAGACACGTCTGTCTGTTCCCTTGATCACTGCCCATGAAGTAAGTTATTTCAGCCTCCAACACCAGGTATTTTTAGGGCAGCATGCTCTAACAACCCCACCAAGAGCAGGGAGCCACTGGTGATTTTCCAAGACGTTTTAGATGCCGGAGGCTGCCCGCGCACACACTACCTCTGGGGAAGCCCAAGCCTCGCTGTTCCCCCATCCCGCAGCCCATGGGCACTGGGGCGTGCAGACACGAAGCACCTGCAGGAACTACAGAACGTTTATGCATGATAGGAACTATGGATTTTAAAACTCTTGTATCGAAAAACCACTGGCTAATAACATTTTTAGTGTTTGTTAAGTTTGAAAATGTAGATTTTTGTACTTGGGATTTGAGGTGACAGTATTTACCCAAAAACCTGTACTTATTCCCCCCCTTAAGAGCCCTCTCCAATAAAAACACCTGCATGCCACATCTGGATGTCCACCCTGGTGCACGTTCTGGCATTTCTAGTGTTAAATGAGATGGCTTCAATTAAAGTAAGACAAAATTCACACTCAGAAGTGGGGATTTTCAGACAGCACCACAGCGCTGAAGTTCAGGAGGGAATTCAACAACTGCATGTTCCCGAATTCACTGAAATCCAGCTCCAGTGCCAGCGACCACAAGCTATACCAGAGGTTTTGGGCAGGTGAGTGAACCACGTCGTGTCCCCACAGCGTTACTGCCTGCATCCAATGAAGCAAGCTCAGGAGAAGCCACGTCCGGTGCATCACGGTGCGACTGACACCACACACGCAGGTATTACATGTTCAGCGGCAATTCTCCAGCTTCAAACCCAAATTACAAAAGCTCAGCAATAGATACCAGTAGGAAGTCAGAGGGAAGCAGTAACAATGGCAAAAAGATATCCAAAGGCATCACAGTTTTTTGAACTCCTAAGGGTTCAGTTGCACACCAGCACTGGATTGGTATCCTGCTTCATTTACCTGCCGCCAAAGTCTGCTCCCCAACTGCTGAAAAAGCAGAATTGCTGAATACTAGCTTGTGAATTTCAAACAGGACAAGTGAATTCCTCTCCCTACTTCCTCCTTTACAAAACACAGCATCTCACCCCAACACGTATTATACAAGTTCAAGGCAAGCGTAAACGGCATCTGTAATCTCAGGAAGAAAGCAAGTATGCAAGTAGAGGGAAAAATCCGCTGGTATTTTAGTCTATCTTAAATCCTTAAATCTGTCAATCGTTTCCTAAAGTTTTTTCATGAAGGGAGAAGAGATTTCCCCATCAGCAACAAGTACACAGAGAAGTAACATTTTCACACAACCAAGCCTGTTTTGTCTATTCGTTTTTCCATAGTCGCTGGAAGCGATGTGTTTGCTGTAACCCCTAACACACACTGCTCAGTACATACTAGCTCTCACTACATTATAGCCCTGAAGTCAGATATCCAAACTTTTAAAAACAGAAAAGAAAGCAGCCTTCTCTGAAGATGACCATACAGCTACGACAACACCCCAGTTCACATACACCAGTGAGAATTTTCAAAACAAGACATTGTGAAACACCATGAAAAGCTTTGCATCCTAAGTGAGTAACTAAGTCAGAAAATAGATGCCCTTGCAGGTGGCTTTTTTTTTTTAATAGTATTAGACCACTAACCCCAAAGCTTTGTGATTACATGTAACAGTACCAGGTAAAATCATCTTTATTTTTGAGATTATTCCATGACTACTTCTGGATTGTTTACAAAGGCAATGGCAGCAGATGCCTTAATACTGCATTAACTGTTTGGAAGGACATCTGTAACCATTGACACAGTTTTTCCATACTGTTAATACAGCGTGTTCTTTCAAAAAGCCAAGAGTTACCATTCTCCAAATTCTCAGACCTTATCAAATAAAGTTGTGGTTTGTCAATCTACAGTGCAATGAGTACATCCAAGATTATACAAAAGGTGTCATCTTAAAAATGCTGCACTTCAAACTGAAAATTTGCAGGAATTTACAAAATAGAAGGCTAAATGGTTACCAGCTAAAAACAAACAAAACCCCCCCACACTAAGAAATGCAGTAAGTTTATTATGCAAGATCACTGAAGTTAAAAAGCATTTAATCATACTGTTTTCCTACATAAAGGATGTCCAAGAGGTGACTGTATCCACTGTAGTGGAAAGCTTTGCCACACCTTCTCTTAAGTAGTTTATCAGAGGCTGAAAAGTGAGTATTTTCAGACATACTAAAAATTCTTCACATTTTCTGAACTGCTATGACCTGCTATATCTCTTGGAAGACCTGCCTCCAAGGTGCAAGTCCTGCACACTTCACCTCAGAGCAAGTCAGGTCACCATACTTGTTTGGAGCCATGCCTGTCCCTGCACACCTTCTCGCATGCCTAATGCCGGAGTCACAACAGCCACCACCCCTCTTGCTTGCCTGAAGCACCAGATTCCAACAGGACCAGGCAGCATCACTGCTTTTTAGCATTTCTTTGTTCTCCCAGTGACAGAAGTGTCTGCAATCTTCCTGTTAAGAACTTCAGGGATATCTTCCAGAGATCCAATGAAGGACAAAAAAAAATTAATGCTCCTTTGCCACTATAGCAGACAGCCCCTCCTGCAATCCACAAATCCATTCCAGGGTGAAAATTTACAAACAAGACATGACTGTTCATCTTAACAAAATTACATTCAAGGATACCTACTCAGTTTCAAGGGCACTTTGGAGTAGAGGAACTTAAATTCCAAAGGAAAGAGGTACAAAGCACAGCACTAGCTGCTAACATTGCTCACACTGCAAACTTCTAATTGACAGGGTACCAGTTTAGCTAACCCGCATGGCAGACTATTACAGCAGTACCTGCCATTCACTTGTGAAGAGCCTCACCAACTGTCAGCACATGAACTCAAGGCAATCAGTGATGTTACTTCCTCTGAGTAACTGCAGTGTATTTGCCTTTAATGTTAAAGTGTACATCAAATTGTTCTAGCTGCTACTAGAGGGGGAGGAACAAATTCATAGCCATTGGATGGAGGAACACCTTTTACTTCCTTCTTTTGCTTCAGGTATTTCCAGGCAGGATGTCAATAGCTCATGTACTCAGATCTAATACACAGAGTAACAGCATTTCCTTTGTATTGGAGAGATTAACATTCTGTTCAGATAGAACGGCCAGACAGTGCTGTTTGCCTCCATGAGCCAAAACAAGCTACTGTTAAAAAAAGCTAAATCCAAAAGTACTTTACAGACTGAAAAGGACACAGCAGATCGACTAGCAAAAAACAATCTGCAGCCACTCCGTATCTTCTGACTGCACTGTCAGAATGCAGGGAAGGCAAGACACGGTCCTCAACGCATCAACAGAAAAGACTCTGGGTAGACCATAATTAGAGTACAGGTGGATATATCATCAGCTGGTTCAAACGAGAGCAAGATCAGACCCCTCTAGTTTTTCAATAGTAAAAGACCATTTATACATCAAACCCGAGCAAAGAAAAAAAGAGGTAAAATCCTCCCTGCACCAAAGGCGCACATCAGCAGCAAAGAGAGAGGATGTTTCATTTGTACGGTTCCACCAGAGTGGGTGGAAGAGGACATGTATGAGCAGGGGGGTAAATTTGGAAGAATCAACAAACAGGATGAAAGCCAGCACATACAGATTAAACTAGCAATGCTGAGCAACTGTAAATCCCTCTAAATGCTCTGTTCCACTTAATTTTAAGCTTTTTTGATAGAGCATAAACTAGGGAATTTGTAGTTCAAGTTTCTCAGTAAGCTGCAGATCCAAGTACTAAAGTTACAAGAAAGAATCACAGGACAGCACTCTGTTTTGGCATAGTCTAATATCTACACAAAAAATTTTAATTGGAAAAAGGTAAGTACACTCCCCAGCTAAGAGCAAATAGAACACATATATTATTAAGGCAGACACTGAAATGTTTGAACTATTTCATAAATTTGCACAAAAACCTCTAAGTAGTCTGGGGCTTAAGTATAACACAAGACAAAACATAAGGATATAGAAGTGCACAATCAGGATTCCCAAACATCGATGCTACCACATCCCTCCAGCACAGAAATCACAGAACCACCTCATCTCTCAAGATGTTACTCCAACTTAATCCAGAATTACAAACATTGAATTATAACCGGAAAACAAGTACTTGTTAATTTCACCCTTCACAAGCTGAAAATAGTACACCCAGTCATTTAAAAATTATGATTTCTACTTTTTGGAAGATTACTGTCAATCTCCAAAGCATAAGATCAAAACTGAGTCCATAAGGAATAAAAATATGCATTTTTTCCTCTGTGGTTAACACTGCAAGAACACACAATTTTTTGTTAGTGACACTCATGCAAGCATGAAATACCTGGCATCAGTTGCCTTATGAAATGCATCAATATTAAATATGAAATAAAAATTTGAACCTGTAGCAGTAGAAGGTTCTTGAATCCTGACAGTAACAGATGATGACTCAGTGTCTTCAACTTTTACTTCCTGTAAACTAGCATCCGTACCAAGTGCTGTGCTATGTGATGTGTTTCCAGGAGATCCTTCTTCACTGAAACTTTGGTCAGATTCAACAGGAATTTCTAACTGGACTAGAATGAGTGGGGAAAAAAAAAATTAAAAAAAAAAAAAATTACTGAGTAAAATGCACACAAAAGTATATTCCAGAACACTGATATGTGTATGTGTGTTCAACACATTACAGTGGAGACAAATATCCTTCCATGTTGTTGTATTAACAAAAAATTAAGCTCTGACAACACAGCTACTTGTAGCAACCTCTAAATTTAAAGCTGCTTAGAAACACGCAGGTTGCAAACTCCTTATAGCCTAAAATGGGGCAGGTCTCCTCAAACCATTGTCAGAGCTCCCTAGAAAGGGAAAGGCCGTGAAGCACAGGGCAGAAAAAAAGGGAGCATTATCTCCACCCACTCCAAGAATAAAAGCATCCTGTTTGTTGTTTTTAGTGTTCAACAAGAGGATTAAACTGGAAATTTAGCATTTGGATTACTTCTTCAGTCTTAAGAGTGTTACTACTTTCTAATTACCTCATTTTCACAAGCATAACCTTCATCTCTTAAAAAAAGAAATCTGTATTTTTCTTTAAGTTATTTCACAATCTATGGAGCTTTCCTTTTGCAAGGTCACTTATTCCTCTACTGGAAAAGCTCCCAGCACGCCAGGGAAACGCTACAGTTACTGATGGAGAGGGACTCAAAAGCAAAAAGCAATCAGGGCAGCAGACAGATACAAACTTTCCTGGAGTTTTCTCTGCAGTGCTGATGAAATCAGGTTCTAATTGCAGATATAGAGCCTGCATGTTACGCAAGTCAAAGTATAGCGCTTGCAACAACTAGATGACCGCCATGCCACCACAAATCCAGAGTACACCAGGAAGCTGCTTACCCTGCTCAGGTTCCTTTTGGTTAGATACTGCATCTTTCAAAGGCTGACTTTCCGTAGCAGTTGTGGCATGATCTGTATTTACAATCTCATGGCTAATACTAGATGAGAGTCTTGAAGATCGTCTCCTGATCTGGTCTCTTTCAGGGTTCTCTGAAGAGTTCTTCAATTTTTCCTGAGCTGGAATGGACAAATGTAGTGGTTTGCAGTTACAGGATTACTAGATAGCTCACAAGCAAGTTTTAAATGACACTTCAAAAGTGTGGTTTTAGGGACTGATGTTAACAGCAAAAGCTAAACAGCCCCAGTGATTAGAGCTCTCTGTAAAAGCTACAGTCATATTAACAGTTATAAATCAGCATAAAAAAGCCTATTTTATAGGTGTCTCAACAACTTCTTTTAGTAACAGATTTGAAGTAAGAATACAGATCACTATCTTACTGGTAAAACATTGCTTTAAACAGCAACTATCCCACAGACAGTAATAGCAGAAGTTAGATGATACTTCAGACACACAACTTTGACTCTAAGCTGGATAATGTACATGCACTGAAGTTTTAAGACTTTGTGATCCTAAGGAAGGGAAAGACAGCCTTCTTCATAATTTTCTTTCCTCATCAACATACTCAAGTTCTTCAACATCACTATACAGTATACCAAGATAAAGCAGAAGCTATTGTACAGCAGTAACATGAATATTTATCTAATATTAGAGTTTCTTTGCTAAGCAACGTGACAGATATGACTACATACGACTGGCCAATTTAAGAAAAATGGGCGCTGCACTGCAGTTATTTCATGTATCGTAGTTAAAGGTTAATTCTACAGACTTTTTTTCCCCCCTTCCACTCAAGCTTCAAGAACTCTTACGTATAAATACTAGAGGAGTTGAATTCCAAAAAATACTCACACAAGTTTTTTTCAATCCTGGGACGCTTTGATGGAACTTCACCTCCTTTAGGTATTTTCCGACGTCTTAACTCCAAAGTTATGGGCTGCAGTGTCTGAGAACTTGGCTCTACATGTTTAGATACAGAACAAAAATTGACTGGATACAAAGCTGCAAAACTCTTTAAAACACAAATTCCCAAGCCTCATAACTTAAAATACCAGACTTCCATAAATACAGTTTCACCAGTCTTTCCAAAGTCTACATATTAGCATTTAATCCTACTGCAGAAGTGTTTTATACTATATGAAGATTACTTGCCTAAATCTAATCTCTGACCAGACCACTGAAGCTCCAAGCCCGACTAACAAGCATGCTCTCAGCTGTCCTAAACAAGCCTGAACAAAGATGGGTTTAAAAATTTTTCAAAATTTCTAGAACCTTATGCTGCAAAAGAGCAAGATACTTTTCATTCCTTCAGTACGTTTGTATGGGTTCTGACATATGACCTAAACGTTTAAGCTTAGCTACATACCTGTTGGAGGTGTAATTGGTGGTCTTCCACGTTTTCGTTTAGTTTCTTTTGTGTTTTCCTGTGGACTCTTTACATTGTCATTCTCAGGCTTCTTCTCAATTTGTTTATCTACTGAATATTCCATATCATTCTCTGATATATTCTCTTTATCTTCTTTTCCATTCTTAGATATATTCTTTTCTGAGACCTTGCCTTTTTCTGAGATGACTATCAATTTTCCTTCTTTATCAGGCTGCTTAACTCTCTTCTCAGTCTTCAATGTCTTTTCATCCTTGTCTTTCTTTGCATTACCTGTTGCTTTCCTCTGTTCTTTAAATTTCTCTCGCTTTTCAGGAGATGACGGAATTTCATTACCTCTTTCCTTAGGTTTAGCATTACCCACAATATTCTAGAATAAAAAGAGAGCAATATATGAAAATTAACTTAATACAATCTCAAAGTCCCCCCCCCTCCACCTTTGTATTTAGTAGACTTGCATCTTTGTCCAATTTTTCAAAGGATAAAAGTATATACCCTACCGCAACCCACAGATTAAAAGTTAGAGGCATCTGAACTGCCCAAGCTTCAACAGGATAGTGCAACAGGCTCACTCTTTTCACAACTCACTGGCATTTGTTTCTTCTTTCTCATGTGCAGGTTAGGTTCATACTAGCTTGCACAGCACTACTTACAGCCTACTTGGGACACTGAAGAAAGAGCGGGAGTCAGGAGCGCAGAAAAGGGCAATCAGCTCAGTCACTCTGATGCAAAACTGGTCTGCCTTTCACAGAAGCGCCTCACTCAAAGTAGACCAGTATTTAGCTGGCAATTATCACTGCGACTGAAATGTGTTAAGTGTTACAAAGCAATTGCAATCACCAACTTCCTCAGGAACCAGGATGTTAAAACTTACACATTAAAATTTAAAAACAAAACTTTACACCAATCCTAGAATCCCAGACTGGTTTGGGTGGGCAGGGACCTCACAGCCCACCCAGTGCCACCCCTGCCATGGGCAGGGACACCCTCCACTAGCCCAGGTTGCCCAAAGCCCCATCCAACCTGGCCTTGAACACTGCCAGGGAGCCAGGGGCAGCCACAGCTTCTCTGGGCACCCTGGGTCAGGGCCTCAGCACCCTCACAGGGAAGGATTGCTGCCTCACATCTCAGCTCCATCTCCCCTCCTGCAGCTTCAGGCCATTCCCCTTGTCCTGTCCCTCCCTGCCCTTGGCACCAGCCCCTCTCCACCTTTCCTGGAGCCCCTGCAGGGACTGGAAGGGGCTCGAAGGTCTCCCCGCAGCCTTCTCTTCTCCAGGCTGAACCACCCCAACTCTCTCAGCCTGTCTCCAGAGCAGAGCTGCTCCAGCCCTCGCATCATCTCCGTGGCCTCCTCTGGACTCTCTCCAACAGCTCCATGTCCTTCTTGTCCTGGGGACCCCCGAGCTGGACGCAGCACTGCAGGGGAGTCTCACCAGAGCGGGGCAGAGGGGCAGAATCCCCTCCCTCGACCTGCTGGCTTTCTCTTTCTGTAATTGGTGTTCAGCATGAGAGGAAATGAAAATCCTTCACAATCCTTGGCCAAGGATACTCAACTGTAATCTCATTTCCCCATAGTCCTTCTATAACACCACCAAACCAGGAAGAACACCCCTGTACCACCAGGTCAGGTCACTGCTACTCAATGCCCTTTCCACTTCATAATCCAGTTTCACATTCACACCACCTGGAGAGGATGCAGATTTGGGTTTTTTCCCCTTCCAATGATCCTGCTACAGGCTGTCCCAGAACTTCTGTGCTCTGATGAACAGACACCTTCTAACTTTGCGCCTGGATTAATAATTTACATTAGGTCATGTGTCAACACTGCCTTTAGCTGAACTAACTTCCCTTTTCCTGTTGCCTAATAACTTGAAGCATTAAAGAGCAACCATACTCCTTTCCAGCCATAGTTCTGCAAGGCACAAGCTTAAACTCTGAACAAGGATGAGAAGATGAGAAAGGCTAAATACCTCGAAACCTCTTTGGGGGAAGAAAGCAGAACAGCCGATTTGATTTATACAAAATTCTGAGAATACACTTAAGACTTACCAGCTCCTTGTGCTACACTACATCTTGTTTCTTCCCACCCCTATCTTCCTATCTGTACTTGGCTTACATGAACTGATACCTTCTAAGATTGCCCACAGTCCTAAGAAATAATCTTGATGCAATAAAATGGTGAATGTGCAATCTCCTCCACCCTCTATATTATTTCAACTATACTTGGCACAGATGTGATTTAAAAAAATAAAAATAAAAATAAATCACTTTGATCTTTTTTTTTTTTTTTTACATTGCTGTGTATTTCATGAAAACAGCTAGCCAAAGGGGAAAAAAAGTCTTCCACCTTCTTAGGTGTCCGAGCACCACTTTTATCAGACATTACAAAAATCCATCTTCTCTAACTTCCTCAAATGCCACAGTTATAGGAGAAGCTTCAGGGGAAACTCGAATGTTAGTAAAAAGCACAAAAGCAGCCCTCAGACACCAGGTTTCATCAGTTGTGCTGCTTATAGAACCATCTGGCTTGAATCAAGTATGTGGTACTGGAACACACACAAACCATCTTAATCAAATTCTTCTCCAGAAACTGAACCATAAACACAGCACATCCGAATTACCTCTTGATGTCGCTGAACTCTTAAGAGCTGTGTGTCCTTTCTAAGTACATTCACACGGTGCAGGTCATTAGCATTTTAGCATCACTGTTCCATATAGCATGTTATGACCTCTACACAGGGACAGAGCTTATGCTGCTCCCTTAGAAATCAGGTGGTTTGGGGGCTCTTTTTTATTTTAATAGCTAAAATATAAGCCATGTGTATCTTCAGAGGTACCGTCCCTCCTACTGCTGAACAGAAACAAGGCACTTTCTTCCCACTGACAGCACGCTGCTACTTTAGTGCTGTTTCTGAATTCACCCCCTAACTAACTTACATTCACAACTGAATTCTGAGCTCTCTGGCAGCTCAAGTATTTTTTTAATCTTTACTTCTCTTTGCGTAAACAGACCTCACCAGGAAAATCTCCTTTTATACTTTTTCTATGCTAAAGAACAGAACAAAATGTTCTAGCGTAACTTATCTCCTGGGTTAAGAGAAATCTTCCCGGCCAGTGGTTAAATGGAGAAGAAAAACTCCTTTCAAAAACTACCAAAAGCTATGAGGAAACATGAAACTCCCTAAAGGAGAGACAAAAATACTTTGCTTTTTTATGCAGAATATTTCTTAAGATTGTTCAACTTCATGTATTTAAGGTTAAATATGGTAGAAATATTTTTCATGGCAATGAAGATTCATCAGGTAGTTTCCTTGTGAGTATTAGTCAACCCTCAGCCAGGCACAAGAGCTCTTTGTGGCAAATCTGAAAGTTTTCCCTCCCAGCCTGGCAGATACACAAATCTGGAGACCTCCAAGAAACGGCATGCCTCTTCACAACAGTGACAGATTCAAATTGTAGCCATTAATACTCATTACTGGAATCCATATTTAAGACTTGTGTTGGGGGAGGGATTCAATTTCTTTGTTCAAACTTGGAAGTTCCAGAAAACTAAAAGCAGAAGGCAAGACTAAACACACAGGCTACAGCTACCACACAGAAACATGTGGCAAGATTTCAAACTTAAAACCATTTCTGTAATGAAAATTATCCTGAAGCAGGTACTTAAGACATTTTAACCACGTTACACAGGACTAGAACTTGTCAGCCTTTCCTACAGAGGGCCCGCACATGAAAACAAGTACAAAGCAGCACCTCTTCCTTCTCACCCTGAGCAGGAGGAATGGCTCACTACTACTCCTACTACATGGGAATGGTTCAAAGCTGCACCAGGGAGGTTCAGACCGGACATCAGGAAGCATTTCTTTACCAAGAGGGTAGTCAAACCCTGGAGCAGGCTTCCTGGAGAGGTGGTTGATGCCCCAAACCTGTCAGGGTTTGAGGCATCTGGGCAATGCCCTTAACAGGCTGTAGCTTGGTCAGCCCTGAATCAGTCAGGCAGTCAGACAAAGTGATCGTTGTAGGTCCCTTCCAACCAAAACAGTCCAGTCTATTCTATTCTGAAGGCTGGACCCACAGCACTGAGCAGGTGAAGTGTTGGTAGAATAGCCAAACCGTAGAAGCAGAACGTGGTTTAGTGAAAGAGCTTATCTTCTCAAAGCTGGGAGGTGAAAGATTATAGACAGCTTCCTTAAAAGTCTCAAGACAATGAAGTAGTTACTTTGGGAAAGAATAGTTTCTGTCCTCTCCACAGTTCCCATCCCATTTTTAAGATGCATCTGTTTAAACTGATCTCAAACAGGTAAAACAACCAAAGTGTGTTTCAATAACCCACCACTAGCTTTAGTATGTACATTCCAAATCTTCCAATGATTTTAGAAAACTGTTTTATTTACATGCTTATGACTTCTTCAGTTTGATGAGTGCATTCATAAGAACATGAACCTGAGAGCTTTGCAAATCATACCATGAAGATTTGCATAACCTTTTCATTTTAACAGATTTTATTTCAGATGTATTGTATATTAGCTACAGAGAAGTTTCATGTATTTCATGTTATTCATCAAGTCTAGTCACCTGAACTGTTATTTCTGTTGTTTTCATGCTACTAGTATATTCTACTTACCTGATCGTTGGAAAAAGCTTTGACATGAATGTTTTTGACAGTCTGAACTACACCATCATAAAACTTCACAGTGTATGTACCTAAAATTTGAAAATAAAATGTAAGAGTCAAGTAAAGATCAAAAGTTATTTAACAGAGCATCTGCTGACAGCTCCAATACCCTAGCTGCATATTTTGCTCTAGATAAAAGCTGCCTTATCTGTGTTGTTAGAATCTTCAACAGCAGAGGTCTTATGACAGGCCATGTAAAGGAGAAACAGTGAAGTTACCAAAAATAATTATGGCAAGCATAAAAGTGCATGTCAAAGCTTAGAGTTGCTCCTTAGATAGACTTTCTTCACAGAACCCCCAAATATTTTTTGTGGACTACTCCAACAGATAATTGCAGATGTTTTCTCTTTGATCTTTACAGCACACAGTTAATCTAAAGAAAGCACAGTACAAGTCCTTCATGGTGACTTACTAAAATTCAAAAAAGAAGCAGCATGGCTATGCTTTCTCCCCACCCTCTATTTTTGTAAAGGGGTTTTGCAGCTCTGACACTAGTTTTACTGCAGTTACACGCATTTCTTGACAATAAACTTAAGAAACAACTGTTCCCAAACATATACTTAAAGCAATTACTGACTGGATATCCCAGCAGAAAGTTCTTTTCTCTCATGAAAAGATGAAGAGATTAGGTTAAAGAAGTTGATGGTAGACTAAAACATATAATTGAAAGTAATGCTTTTCACAGTTGTCTTCTGTCTGCTGTACTATCTCTCCACCTAAGCAGAAAGGTTAGGATAGAATCAAAAGTGCACTACCAACAAGCATGACAAAACTCAGAATGACTCCTTACCATCTTTGTTAACAGAAGTAACTTTGGCCGGATAGAAGCGACAGTCAGACCAGCATGCCAATACCTGATCATTTATATGAAATCCCTACAAGACAGAAGTGTTTTCACCCGAGAATTACACAACTTCATTAAAACATCATAACGATTAGTTTTCCAATATTTAAAATAAATCATAAAATTTATACAGCAGGCAACACAGCAATGGTGAAGCATTTTAGTGGTCACAATTCATACAACTGCACATTAACTATTACGTACTCCAAATGTCCTCTATTTTCTACTTACTGCACAACCTTCTTCCTCATGTAATCCTTCTTTTCTTAACTGTATTTTCTCTAAGGGACGCAAATAAGGACTGTCCCAACAAAACCATTCATCGTATCTATGGTTCCAGCGTTTGAAATGGATAAGTACTTTTCCTTCTTCATAATCAATTTCTTCAATGTGAGCTGGATACCTGGTCAAAAGGTAGATTAAAATATTTCAATTAAGAATAAAGTAAGCTGTCTTACTTAACTACACTTAAGCGTTAACTTACTCAACACTTAACTACAGTACAAAACATTACACAAATGGGGTCTTCTGCATGACCAAAAGCAAAATATTTGAAGATCTACTTGATCAGGTGTGATGGGGAGCCAAGTTATATACCTAACAACTTTTAGTTTCTATAATCTTAATATTGATGTATCACTTATATAGGCAATAAAGATGCTATAAAATGACTAAGAGCTCAGCATAAATCCCAAAACTGAACAAAGGCAAACATTGGCTGCAAGGAAGAAAAGACAACTAAGGAGTTCTTAGTCCAGCGTGGGGGAAAAAAAAAAAGGTAACTAGAGATCAAGAAGTCAGATAAAACATTCTACACATCTAGACATTTCACATATAGACAAAATTGACAGCTTCAGCTCACTCTTACCAAGAATAAGATCTGGAGGTCAATACACTCCTCTCAGAGATATCCATCAACAGGCATCATGAATCATCTTCCCAGTGTAACACCAAAAGTCTAGCAGGCATGCTAAACCTAATTTAAGTTTTAGATTCTCAAAGTTAAATTTAAGCTACAAAGTCCTGGGACTTTTAAATAAAAAAAAATCTCTCAGTATATTAGAAGTACAAGAATCTGAGAAGAGTCAAATCCAGTAGTTTTTAATCAGGAAGACCTTCTAAACTATGCATTTCTTTAATTGCATTGGTAATTTGTAACTTCAGTAAGTATTTCAGAATCTTAGCATATTTTACTATCCCAGCTGAAGACAACATCCTGAGTATTGATGTTTTTCCCTTCTGGAATAATAGCACCAGGAGAAAAAAAATCTCCACTTGTCAGTGTTTTCAGTTATTTGTGGGGAAAAAAGGCAAGGGCCCACTAAATTCTTGAACAAAGGGTTGAAGAAAAAACCCTAAACAAACCCACAAGTGTTCTTTACCTGATAAATCACACTTAAAAAGATAGAACAAGGGGTAGAAAGAAATGGCATCTCAAAAGGATCAAGCCTGATGCTAAAAAATAAAATCTAGACATGTCAGAATTAAGACTTAAATGCAACAGAGTACCATTTTACAATCCTACACACATGAAAGGCTACTTACAACTGAAATTCTTCAGCAGATCCGAAACACATCCAGTCACGACTTGCTCAAAAGACCTACAAAGAAGCCTCACTAGAGACTTACACAGCCTAAGGCCCTGCCTAGCGCTCAACGCCACATGCCTCCAGCCATTAGTTCATCCCAATATATTACCAAAACACATGCAGCAAAGGCTGTGGAGGAGAGGAAGACAAAGGGGAGATACTTACAGCATGGACATCTCTAACTGGTTACCAGCCTCCCAGGAAGGAAGTCACTTCCTTTGACAGTCAACATATTTCGCACTTAGGTAACGCCAAGCACTGCCCTGATCAGGTTCACGAGTGGGGAATATTCAGTCTTTCCACATATAACAACATAGTTCTATTAAACATCGTTTATTCTTAGATATCTCAGCAACTGTCCATCAGTAAGTACAGGTAACGACAAAAATCAGTATCCAGTTCCCTGCAAAGTGCAGCAAAAATGAGGGCAGGAATTCCCAGATCCTCTCAAGAGGAGACTAGTCAGGAGGACGCTTTTGCCATCAGGACTGCAAGGGGCCTAGGGCTTGTCTGGATGCTCGAAGACCAACAGGAAATCTCATAAAAATGACAGAGTACTGACTCAACATTAAGCTAACAATCCAGTCCGTGCAAACATCTCTGGTAAACACAATTCAATAACTTTCTCCACTGTGGAGAGACAAGCCCAAGTGACAAGAGCCAATTGACTCTATGATGCAAGACTGTACCCTGCTTCATACCTGGTAAACAGAGGAACCTTCTTCACCAGAAGAACCATCATCCCAGAACCATGCCTCAGTATCATCCGCACCTATCCCATTTCACATTCTAAAGACTCCCTGCTGGGAGAGAGATGCTGATTTATCAAGAACAACAAAACCATACCTGACAATGAGACCAAATTTCAGCCTGACTGAGAGCCAGTGTGGGTCAACTGGAGCTCTCAGCCAGCTCCTGGATAACATGCTGCAAATCTCTTTGTGAAGCAACCAACCCCAGCAAATATATGTTCAGCACTCTTGACTGGAACAGTAAGCCTATTACAGGAGCTGTGCTAGATCTATCCACCAGCTTTGACAGCCCCCTCCTCAATACCATGTTCCTTTCAGATGCAAAACACAGCACTGGCAACTTTGAAACAAAGAAAAGAAGTTCTCAGCAGCTCTGAGCACCACACACTGACAGTGCAAGGTTTCTTCCTCCAACATTGGTCCCCTAGCCTTCAAAGCCTTGAGCAAGCATGCCACATCAGGAGGCACAAGTCCCCACAGATCAATACAGGAGTAATACAGCATATCCATACACACACGCTAATGTGCCAAGGTAGAGGTAACCAAAAAGAAGTTCAGACTCATTTTTCAAGAAAACATACTGTAGGATACGCAAAGGGAAAGGCCAAGAGCTGAAGCCTGGCTAAGGCCTCAAAAAGAGTACAACCACCATGTGTCCAGGGATGGTCCAACACACCCTCCCCCAAACCACAAAGGAAGCATTTAGCTGACTCCGTGGCTTTTCAAGACAGCTAACTGATCCTGTGTAAGAAATCCCCAACTGGTACTGATTTGAATATTTATCTCGCACATTATGAAAAACAAACTGAAATCAGACACAACTTCTTACAATAAATCAGCAGGCCAAAACAAGTAGTCTTCCAGCTCAATTCAAAAGAAATGATGAGCTCACAGCTTTCAAGGCCTTATGCGCTGGCCCAACAGTAAGGAAAAACCTCCAAGATGTCCAAAACTGCTGGAATCAGTTTTGATAAGAACCCAAGGGACAATCAAAAGCTCAAACAGCATAAGTCTCAACAGACAGGGGTTAGCAATGACTGGCAACTTCAGACTACCACTGTCAGAGCACAGCAAACAGTATGAAGACAGGTTTCTTGCAGACATAAGTATAAAACCATCCTGTCCTGGGAAGAGGTAAATATCTGGAAATTCAGAATCAGAGTGCTGACTGAAGGAGTTCCAGTCTCTCAGGCCTGGACTAGTTTGTGTCCCTTCTCCTTTCCTATACATGAAAGTGTAATTGCTATAAACCTCCTCTCTCTTGGAGCTAGGAAGGGACAAGCTGACTGGAGTCCAAGCAATGCTGAAAGGAAGCATCTAGGAGAACCTGTGCTATGAAGGACAATAGCACTGGGGTTTCATCTTTTCAGTACTGAGACAAAGTCCTGACAGCATGAGCTATTAAACTCACTGGACTGACAATCTAAACCTTAACAGGGTTAACACAATACACCACCACTAATCTTGTTTTCAATACTCAAGAGACTCAAGCAGAATCAAGTCTCTTCATATCAATTTTACTTACACAACAGACAGAAGAATTCAAGAGGCATTATTACAATAAGGTAACAAAAGAGGTGTCATCATTTGCCTACTGCAGGTGTCCAGTGCATCCTCTTTTCAGTGAGAGTGTCTGCAGCTAGCCAGCACTGAAAAATTGAAATGATCCAATGCAAAAAGTTTGAAGAACTCAATTCTGCCGGGACAGCACACGCATGTACATCTTTACAGCTAGGCCCTCTGGGATCTCTCCATTTGGGACTGCACTACTGGAGCAGCCCCACTACTCCATACTCTGAACTCCAGCACTGTATACCAGGAGACCTTTTGGCATGCAGGGAGGCCCTGCCTGATGGCCAGAGCTCTCCCTCTGCATTGCCCTGAGGTCAGACACTGTCACAAGCCTTTCGTGACAGCTTTGCTGCATCAACCGAGACCTAAGCCACACACCAAAAGTACTCACTGTACTCCCTGGAGTTGGAGTCTAGGAGGTGACAGATAACTGCACCAGGATTTGAAATGCACTTCTAATACATTATGATTCCAGATAAAACAAAGCAACCCTTGGTAAGAGCTCTAAAGATGCAAAAATCATTTTGCACTTTGGCAAGGAGCAGACTCTACATTTGACTACTCTGCTGACATACACATTTTTTTACATCTTCAACGGGGTTGGCATCACATCCAAACACCATGAAAGTCCTGAACTAGTGTTTCGGGGCATAAGCCACTGCCATGAAAGGCAGGTAAAAGGGGCTCTGAGATTAAATACTTTCCAAAAGCTCTACTGCGGTTTGAGGGGCAATAGCAGCCCATGAATTGACTGGTGTGTTTGGCAATGAGCACAGAAATCAAAGCCAGCCCTCCGACCAAACAAGAGACTTTTGCCTACGTTTAAATGCCAACATAGCAACAGAAGTACACGCAAGAAAAGCTTAGACCTTTGAAGGTCCAGCACTGGGAGCAGCAAGTATCAGCACACAGTTTTGTATCAACATAACAGCACACTGCAACCACACCACAGGGTGGCCCTGTTCACACAGCAGCAGGTGGAAGTAGCAGGGGAAAAGAGAAGCCTGCAGTCCTCTATAAATCCACACCTGGGGAGGTCTGTCAGCTTATCACCACTGATACTGCCAAGAGAAAACAAGCCCCCAGCTCTTACAAATTTTGGTTTACAAAGCCCCAAAACAGAAATGCACACAGAACGCCAGTCAAGGAAACACAGACTTTGTGACCCAGGTTTAAAAAGCTTAGCTACCACAAGAAAATTTTCAGAACTGGAGAGTTAATAACTAAGTTGTGAGATCAAGGAGTTGCAAACCACTGTGCATAAAACAGGTCATTTAAGATCAAGTTTGGTTGTGGTTTTTTTTTTGTTGTTTTTTTTAAAAAAAAAAAAAACAACAAAAAGCATGGCTTTGTTTTTGACATGCAGCATATCCAAAATTCAAGCATAAGCCAAGGGATATGTGGAAAGTATAGCAGGAGTTGAATTTCCCCCCCACAAGTTTTTTCCCATGTAAGAGCTGTGTACACCCATACTTTGAGATACTGTTGTTGTCCAAATGTGTCAGAAAGATAATAATCATGGACATGAATTATTAGCCTCACTCAAACATGATCTATACTAAACAGCATCTTCAACAAGCCTACATTACAGACAGGCTAAGAAATCTCATTTTTGTAGATATGACAATTTTTTTTTTGCTGTATAAACAAAGTTCAGGAGTACAAAAGATGCATGCAGATTCAGATCGAAGCCCTACCTACAGAACTCTTGGTTACACAGGAAAGCCAACACAACATGCAAGTATGATTTCATGTTTGTACTGCATGTTCTTTCCATAAAGAGCTAGGTTTACTCATTTTCACAATTCCAACCCCCTTGTACCTGGAAAGTAGAGGAATACTCTGCATGCAACCAGGATGTTTTGGAACAAGTCCCCTGTGTCTAAGGCAGTGCTCCATCCTTCTGGGATGTCCAGATGGTTTTCAACACTGAAGTCTGCATGCTTAACCTGACGGCAGGTTCCAGAGCCTGAAGTACAGCCATATCTAACCCACAGACTCTTAAATAAAAGTCAACTCTAGCTGATTTCAGGAGAGACAAGATATCTTAAGGAGCTAACAAAACCAGATTAATTCCTGTATTTAAGAACTTTTTGGCTCCAGCAATTTTCATTGTATGCCTCATTCACTGAGCATTATTAAACACCAATGTCTCAGCTGACTTCCTAAAACAAACAGTTAGAAGGCTCAAAGTTAGCCCAAGTAACTTTTAGGCCCTTTTCCCCCTTCCTACTGCAGTTGGTTAGTCAAGAAAAAAAAGTGTCCCTCAACTGAAGTCTGCAAGACAAGCCCAGAGCAGACAACTTAGCATGGAGTGTGTTTCCCCATCCAGTTCTTTAATTCTAAATTTGATCACCCTTCAACGAGTGTACATAGGCTGTGACAATTTTAATCAGACTTTAAAGCCTGTGAATTCACAACAGCAATGGAAAAGGAAGTAGTGAGAAATTACCTTGAGTATTCTGTACTGCAAAGGATTTATATCCCCATAATGTCTGCTCTGTACTCTGTATACTGCACAGAATTTGAAATGTGAATTCCAGAGTACCAGAGTCTGAAGTTCCACTAGATTTACGAGTAGTCCCATTTCCCAGACACAGACAGCACCAGTACACTTCTTTTTAAGGGCCAGCACAGCATATCAGCATCTATCGCCCATCTCAACCACTGCTGTATAAACTTTTATAAATTAACTACTTTCTGTCATGGTTTAACCACAGCAGGTAATTAAGCACTATGCAGCCGCTTGCTCACCCACCATGCCCCCAAGGGGATGGGGACAAGAAGGGAGGGGAAAGCTCACGGGTTGAGATAAGGACAGTTTAATAGAATAACAAAGGAAGAGAATAATAACAACAACAATAATACAAGTGATGCACAAATGCAATTCCTCACCACATGCAGAAAAAAACCCAACCTGTTGCCCTGTCTGTTTCCAAACAGTGATTCCGTCTCCCAGCTCACTTCCCCAGTTACATACAGAGCATGACACCGTATGGTATGGAGCATGGCCAGTCTGGGTCAGCTGTCCTGGCTGCGCTCTCCCAGCTTTGTTCACACCTGGCAGGGCATGGGAAGCTGGGAAGTCCTTGACTTAGTGTAGACACAACTACCCAGCAACAACTAAAAACATCAGTTATCAACATTATTCTTATACTAAATCCAAAACACAGCACTAAACTAGAAAGAAAATAAACTCTATCTCAGCCGAAACCAGAACGCTTTCCTACAAACCATGACCAGGAGACTCTAAATATTGCACCAATACAAAATGTTTAAGATATTAAAGACTTAGAGTTAATATAATATGAATGGTTTTAAAAAAATACCAGTTTTTTAATCTGTCACGGGCTTCCAACTGGGCTCCCACCTCAAAGTTGATCCCTCTTCTATTCGGAGGATGTTTTGTCATTTTGTAATATCAACACTGCTGATTTTATTCCCCTGAAAAATGCAATTAAATATCAATCACTAATCAAGACATACACAAAATAAGCTTATGCACCATAATTCCCAAAAGCTAGATGTTAAGGGACCTCTGTAGTTTTGGTTTGCAGAAAGTAATGAGGGCAATTAACTCTTAAACAAGTCACTGTGTGCAGAATCATTCAAAAAATGTGTTCAGATGGTAGCTACTGGACCATGAAAGATTGAAGCTCAACCTTTGTCCATCGGTCCAAGTTCCAGGCCAATTAAGAACTCCACAACCCAATGTTTATTCCCAACTGAGACAGAAGTTTCATGAATTTTCTCCCCCCCTCCCCGTTTTGATGAAAACAAGGAATCCAGTAAACAGGAAGTGGGCAAACAACAAACACAATAACAATCTTTCAACAGCTACCACGTTTAGTGAAACACTCCAGAATGCTATGTAACCTCATCGCTACAAGTGCTCTAGAGTTCAAAGACGTTAGAGATATGTAGTTTCTTTAACCAATTTTAGAAGACAATCTATACTGCTTGCATATTTGCACTGCTTTCTTCCCACTTCTCCACCACTTTAACTAGAAAATAAAAATAACCTTCATTAAGACATGTTTCCAACAGATAATATAAAGGTTTAAGAAATCTTGCCAAGTAGTTTCTCTCAAAGTACATTTAGTGGAAAGCCTCATAAGGAGCTATTTTTTTCCAATTTTTTGTCAGTCATTTACCACAAATGTAAGACATTATGTAGTCTTTGAGCTCACAAGATGAAAAAATACAAGTAAGTTTTATTCAATACTGTCCTTCTTACAGTAAGGCTGTATCTTGAAGATTCAATTAAAGGTGTATAAAACAGACGCAAGTTGAATTAAAACACCTTCCAGTCTCACGCTACAGGAATAAGGAGACATGCACTGGCAACAGAAATAAGCAACATTTTGGTTCACACAATGCACAATAAACAGCAACAGTGTCAACTGAGCTGCATCTATAAAAGGATTAACATTATTTTATGCAGAACTACTCCAAGTTCAAGTGTGGTTCAAAAATCAAAGATCTTTAAGAATAAGTCATAAAGCATCTATCACAGGGAAAAGCTACTCCATCAACACACTTTTTAAACCAGGCCATTTGCCAAGGGCTGGCCATGGAGGCACCCCCTCCATCTTGAGTATCATAACCTCATTGCAGAGAAACTTCTCTACCAAAAGATGATCTGCTGTTTGCCTCTAGAGCACTGCTTCTGCACTGAGCTTCACTGCTGTTAAAGCAGCCTGCAACAGTATGGGGAAAAAAAAATGCTACTGTCTCTATGCTCAATTCACAACAGAGTGATTCACGCCAAAAGAAAAAAATACTTTAGCCACCTAGGAACTGAGAAACATTGCAAGTTACTTCTCTAGACTAGGTGATAACAAACTGAGTTTGCCCAGCATGGATCGGAATCAGTCCAGGAATGACTGTCTTCTAAATATGGCTAGAGGTTGGAGCAGGGGGCATTTACCTACCACCTCTCTAACTTTTAACTGGGAAAGGAGAGGAGGAAGGAAATTAAGGAAGAGTTAGGATGGGTGGGGTTTTACATTCTGATGAAAAATCAACAGTAAGAATTAAAAAAAAAAAATAATCTGGAAATCCAAGCAGCAAGTGCAAAGCCACATTTTCTTTTTTTAACAGTTTATCCACCCACATCTCAAACATCCACTATTTTCTCTTCAGATTTACATCATTAGACTACCACTTTCTCGCACTAGCAATAGACTTTCACGCTTCCCAATGTGGAACAGGCACACATTTGGCTTAACACTTGTAGTAGAAATTACAGCTGCAAGATGACTCTTGTCCTAGTAAACTTATTTTTCCTATTCACTAAGTAGGGACACACAAAGTACTCCAAAAAATACTGGAAGTACACTATTGAAGCTCTCTGCAGCAGTCCCCTTCGGTAATAGCCGCAATCCTGAAGAACGGGAGGCATTTCAGCTCACCTACACAAGGCTGGAGGAGGAACATACATGTCACCTGACTTCAACAACAGGATCTCGTACAATAGGGCTTCTATAAATAAACAGCAATTGTGAGGAAGGCCTTACTACAGTTTCAGTCAGATATTAAAAAAACCTGCGAGTATCACAACTAAAGGGAAATCTAACAGCAGAAGCCATTTAACTGTATTTACGGGGCTGCAGATTCTGTGAAAAATCAGAACTCTGTCCATTTTACAGCTAGGATCAGCTGAACACCAGGGTTTGTCAGAGCACACACGTGCTGCACCTCACTAATTCAGCCAAGCTCGTTACAAGGCAGCCGATCAGAAACTTGAAAGAGAGAAAAAACTGGATAGGCAAAAATCTGATATCACTGCCCCTTCCCTCAAAGCCGTCCTTCTTCTCTCCCCGGTTATGGAATGTGGGCTGCTTTGGGCTCTCTCACATCCCACAACTGGATTTCTCTGGATCTGGCAGTCCCTACACTCAGCACGCCTTGCAAAGCAGGCTGATTTTTTTTAATCAGCAGCTAATTTCAAGACAGCTTCCTCGAGCAGTTACATACTTGGTAGAACATTACACAAGACAAATTACTCCACAGAGGATCTCAACAATTTTACCCTGACATGCACAGCATTGGAGCACGACTGAAATGCTATGACCTTCACTGGGAGCCATCACACAGCTCTTCACAAACAAGGCCAACAGGCAACACTAAAGCCCATCCACATTTCATCAGCATGACCTTGACCACATGGAGAACTTTGTTTCTCAGAAAGAAAGCGCTGAACACAGGGGCTTGCCACTGCTTCGAGATTTTGTGTTTCAGCCTCTGTCTTCTCCTGCAAGCACACTTAAAAACCTTGAACTATATCAAAACAGACCGTTACAAACAACCCCAGACTAATCAGACACAGTCATAGCCACATCTTGGAAGTAAGAACACTTCACCAGAACATCTCTTCTAAAGTTTTCTTCAGCAGAAGATGTATTTGTACTAACTTGGTAACTAAACCAAGACATGAGCAGGCTTTTCACCTCAGTTACTCTGGGAATCCGTTTTTCTCAAGTGCTCAAGACCACGATTAAATCAAGGGGTAGTTACTAGGACTACGCCCAAAGCTGAATGTCTTTTCTCCAAAACTTCTTATTCCACTATGAGGATGAGACCTGTTTCAGGAACAAATACTCTGCGATTCAGACAATTCATTATTTGTAACAGAAAATATTTCTAAATCTGTATCAGTGAAGTACACGTTTCTGATGTTTAAAAGGGAGAGCCTTTTCTTCCCCATAAGTCACCATGAGGTAATTTAGCTTTTAAAGACTATTCAGCTACATACAGGTACCAATCAGGAAGGCACACTTACATCAGGCAATGCAGAGGAGAATACATTTAGATTACTATTGATCCCTTCAGGCATCATGATTTTTGTCTTCTAAAACAAGCTTTCTGCTCTGCTAACAGTGCAGGTCCTGTATACTCGCACCTGCAGCTGTTCTATTTCTTTTCAGTTTTAAGCTCTCAGCGCTAAGCCCCAAACCTGGCCCATCACTAAGTTCCAACAGAAGAGAGTTCCTCTGGGAACTGGAGAAATCCTTCGTATTATCATATAGAGCAAAACCAAGCAGTTATGGCAAACTCTCTTTCACTAATAACAGCCTCTATTGTTTTCACTCTGGAGACTGCAGAATTGCTGCAGCTTTTTTCAAAACCTTCCCTACTTTTGCAAACACTGTTTTCCAAATCACTGGAAGTATCATTAAACCATTTCCTACATACTATCACACCAAAACCCCCGCCTTTGAATCAGTCCCACTTCCAGGCTTAGTACTGTCTCCATTCAGTACTTCATAAGCGCAGAAGAAAGGCAATTCACTCCCACAATTCGGCCCCTTATCTCCTTCATTCTTTAGCGTATCTGTGCCAAACCCAGGGATTTCTCCCCCCTCCACATCAGAGTACAAGAGAGAAAAAAAGAGGAACTCCATAAAAATCATAGTTCTCTGGCTTAATAAGGAGCATGGTAAACTTTGACAGTTTGCATAAATACAAATTTTCAAAGCAAAGTAGTATTAAGTTTTAATCTGGATGGTAAGCTTGCTGCCCAATTCCCATGAGGCATTCTACAGCACTGGTGATTCAGCAGGACAACTCGGCAGGACAGGTAGTGGGTTAATAAAAAGCACTGGCAAAACCAGGGAGCAAGAGCAGCTAGCAGGAGATTGTCCTGTGTTCAGCGGAGGTGCAGCACAGGTGTAACTGAACTGGGACACTATAGGCAGCCCCAAGATTTGAAATGCAGTCCTACACAAGTGACAAGGCACAAGTTTGTTTTGTTTCCTTCATGTATAGCAGTATAAGCAGTTTCTATGCCAAAACAGGTTTACAGGCGATTCCACAAAGCCTAAGCTGACTCTACCATTCACTCCGGCACCAGACAGTGCTCCAAAACTGCTAGCACATCTACGTGTCCAGTCTGAAACTGCCAAGGACTAAGTCCAATCACATTTTGCACATGCAGTTTTTATTGCTCTGCAATAGTTAGTTTTGACCTTTTACTTATACCATCTGCATACATGATACCAAGCCTCACATCTTCATCAGTGGTAAAACAATGAAAGCCTCACCCAGTTCACCCCCTACAATTTGCACGCCCCCATCGGGAATGGTCAATCCAGAGAAGTCCATGGTCCCCACCACAATCGGAAGACCTTGCAAGTGGATGACCACAGCCATGCTGTGCTGAAACCACACACCTGCAGATGAGAAAAGGCAACGGCTATGTCAGACTGCAAAACAGTATTCACAGACACCATTTACACTATACAAGCCTAATGGCATCTTCTGAAGACTAAGTACAAGTCTCACAAACATTTAAACACCACTTTTAAAAATTGTTTTGGCACTGACTTGGGCAGCTGATTACAACAGACTTTCATTGTCTGCAGACAAAAAAAATTCTGCCTAACAGGTTTTGCCTTCAGCAGCGTTACTACCATGAAGTATGCCTCACTGTTATTTTACCCTACATAGAAAACTAGAAATAAAACCCCACATCTGTTAAAGTATTAACCCAGAAATAGTTTCTCTACTAGCTATTCATCTAAGGATCCCTATGCTCCTGCCTCATGTTTTGCTTATGCATACCATTTCATAACAAGGTAAGTTTTAGCACACGACCCTAAGTTTCAGAAGACATCCTTTGCACTGGTATTTCAAAACACAATGCCTCAGATCTTCAGTCAAGTTTTTGTTTTAATGTAACAGGAAAGATTTGAACTGGACATGAAGACCATTAGACGCTGCAACAAATTCCAAGGAATACTGCGTCATCTCCCTTTTTCTATCCAAAAGACATCTCAAACAAGACACTGGACTACATGCAGCTCTTATTTGTACCACGTAGGATACTCAACTAGATCTTAACCAGCATTCACTTCTTGCTTTAAAAGTTTCCCAGATTCAATCAACAGCTACATGGGCAAACTCTCTGACTGAGCAACACAACACTGAAACTGGATCCTGAACTTATACTTAAAATTTCTGTAAGAAGAATACTGTTCAGCCAATTCCTCAACACTGGAACATTCCCTCAAAGCCTAAGACTTAGCATTTTACGTCAAACTCCTATTTTTCCTCTAGTTTATAGAAGCAGACTAACAAAACTGACACCAGTAAAAACCTACATTTGCTCTCCTCTTCAGGTAGAAACTAAGACTTATTCAAAGTACTTAGTGACAAAAGTGAAAAGGTGTCAGCAAACACAAGTTGCCCTCCCCAGACCAAGACCCTCACACTCTCCCTAAGATGACAGGACGTCAAGAATGTCATTTTTATCCTCTCAACAATATCTCACATACATGTGCTGTCAATTCAAACTGGTGGTGAAACTGGGACAGACCAACATGGAAGCAGAACTTATGAACATGGGCAATTGAACAGAAAAAAAATATTTTTCTATAATAAAACCTATTTGAATTACCAAGTGCAATTAAAGAAATAATCATTACTGAAAAGAAATCTTTTCAATCATTTGATCACCTCTCATTTAGCTGTTCTGGTTTCCCCCATTTTTTCCTGTGACACACTAAAGGTAAAAGACAAACACTTAAACACTGAACAAGCAAAAAGATTTGGGGAAAAGGGTTTAAGCCACATGAAATAAAGCAGGTTTTTCCTAAATAAAATAACATTCGAAAATCTACTTTAATGAAACTGGCATTTTTTTCCTCCAACAGAAAGTGTGCAGTCTTTGTTTTAAGAAAATAAGGATTTAATTTAGAGAAATTTAGTTCAGAGGCACAGTGTCTCTGCACGAATTAAGAAAAACCTGAATTTTAAAGCAAAACTTCAAAAGCTTAAAGAAAAGCTACAATTAACAAAACCAAGGATCCATGCCTATACTCACCAAGAAGAAACTTGTTGCTTATAATTCTGCAAACATTCCAAACACTGTTGGACAACTACAGGGAAGGAAAAACATAAGTCATGTTAATTCTGAGACTAAAAGTAATTTAGAGTTCAAAAAAAAAAAAGAAAACACCTTTCTCTACAGCCAAAAATATCCCAATCAAACAGTAACACCTCCAGAATATCAATTTAATCTGAAAATATTTCAATACAGAGGGTCAGCAGGCTGCTGTGATCCAAATTAGAGAGAAACTTAGAGATACTTACAGATACTCCCTCCACATATCCACATCAAATTTCTCCATCCTTCATTTATCCTTTGCCAAACCAGTAACTTTATCATTACTCCTTCACTGGTGCACCAGCTATTTCAGAATAACCCCATTAACTAAGCAAGTGGACAGCATAACTACCAAACCTTGTATATACAAGCAACTCAAAATTCAAGACACTGTCTGCAGCCATATAAAGAATAGATCACCGACATGTTAAATCCACCCAGTTGCACATAATGCAAATCCCAGCTTACAGTCAGTTTTATCTTGTACATTGAGAATGTATGATTCTAGGGGAAATGACAGGCTAAAGACCCAGCACATATGATCATGATGGGTTCATCTCTTCCAATTGATTGCCAAATATGAAAACAGAGTTCCTACTGTTGGGTGTCCTTGCCCTCCTTTATCTCATTTGCCCCTTTTTTTTTTTTTTGCGCTTTCTCTTTCTCCATTATTCCAAGTTGGAGAAACTCTTAGATGCTCTCCCCACTTTTCTATCTAATCACTGTTTGGCAGATAAAGACTTTTAAGCAAATGCATCTGAAACATTTGAATATACTTAAATGCAAGCAATCTGCCCCAAATTTAACACCCTCTTTTCTCCCAGTTTAATGAGAACTACTACTGAGAAACTCCCACAAATATCACTGCATCAATTATACTCCTATCGCCCAAAGAGTCTTTAACTCTGAGGACAGTAGCTAAAAAAAGAGAAACCTTCAATTCTGAAAAACCAAGTATGAGAAGCAGCCCATAAACAAAACCAAAACTGCCAGATCTGAGTCAAAGGGTCAAAATGCCCAAGTGTTCTTCTACATTTGGAAGTACATCAAAATTCTTTTGCGAAACAATTACAGCAGACTGGTATTCGCACAACTAAAGTCATCACTTCTGATGTAACACAATTCCTACTCATGCTGGTGGATTTCTGCTGCAATACCACAGTAACAACCATATTACATATAGCAACCTTTAACAAGTCATCTTTCAGTACAGTATTTTAAAAATCCAACCATAATCCTAGGTCAGATACAAGCCTTCAACAAGCTCAAATTACAGATATACTCTTATTTAGCAAGCATGGCTTTTCAAGACACATCATGGTAAGACTGATGCTTTCTAAATATTTAAAAATACCTTTTACTATTCAGAGAGACAGGAAAAAAATACCCTTGCATTTAGAAATAATTCCAACTGCCACGAAAAAAGCAGCCTAACAAACCAAGGGAAAAGAAGTTACATGAAACACTTCTTTCATTGAAAAAGCTTCTAGAAACTTAGGACTCCAACCATCTCTATGGTTTTAGATCTTCTTAAGAAAGAATAAATTTACCGTGAAGGATATTTTAAGGTGCAAATTAATATATCAGACAGCAAGAATTCTCTCAAGGAAATTAAGAGTTCAAATGTGTAACAACTAAAAGACCTGCAGATGGCTCAAGCAAGCCGCGTCGCTTCTTATGGAAGCACAATCTCCAAATCATGAGAGTTCACCACACCAATTCATGCATATCTAGCCATGTGAACCAACATGAGCCAAGATGACCAAATGCAATCCTCTCCTGTCAACAAAGACCCCCCTCAGTAGGATGAACGACACTCATCAGATGGCAGAGGGATCTGCGTTTTGGTCATATGAGAAACAAGCTGAAAGAGTTTCTCCATCCACAAATCCAATCCATGTCAATACACACAAGGCTTCTCTGGACTGCAGGCAGAGTGGCAGAAACAAGCTACAGCCATTTGAACTGTTCCAAGAAGCCCAATTGAGCCCACAGATTGAGCGCCCCAATGCCATTTCTTCTGTTTACCTAGCTGAACTGGAGCTGTATAAAATCCCTTCACAATGCTGACTGCACCAACCATAACTGTCCTCAAAAAGACGCTTTTGCCCTGCCCAACGGGTATCCATGGGCTCATAGCGCCTTCCTCAAATCAAAATGAAATCAGGAACAGGAAAGAAGTGGACTGATTCTCATTGTCATTCTATACTCCCTCAGAGCCAGGGCCAACAAAACCCAAAGACAACCGTACTTACAATGGGACTATATTTAAATCTTTGGTTTAGGGTGGGGTTGCAGCAGTCTAAGGTTGAACCTATTGAACAACCCTGGATAAGGTGCTAACTGTCAGAGAAAGAAACCACACCTGGGCTCAAAAACTCATACAACAATTTTGCAAAGACAACCAGTTTCTTCTTAAAAGAACACACCTTTACGAAATGGGCAGGGTCCAAGAACATGACTTCCATTTGCCTACATATTGTCTGTTTGGCTACAACACCTAAATTACTGAGTCTAATACCATTTTGTACTCAATGCCAATGTTTTGAAGTCAGTATAAACATTTAAGTATTAAGTGGCTCTGAAATATTACCCCCTACATCCCTTCTGAAAGCAATACTTTGGTATTCTAAAGAACTCCATGTTTGAGATAGAAATTTAATACTTAAGGCTATGTGCTGGTCAGTAAGCTGACCAATTAATTGCTCAGTTTTGACCAGACGTCCTGCCCCTGGCTTTGAGGTTGCTCTGGGTGTTCCAGCAGCACACTATACGCTTACAGCAGATTGTTGAACCTAAGATTTTTCTTATCAGTGAGCAGCAACATGTATTTTAGCTATCAGAGGAAAAGATTATGACTGAAAATGGAAGGAGCCAGTAAGAAAGCACAAAAATGATCTGGTAACGGTACCTGCAGCAGTAACGGGACTTGGGACTTCTGACTCTTACAAGAAGTCTACCTGTAAAAACATCCATAAAAAGAGATTTGAGAAACATTTTTCACAGATAATTTATAGCACCTGCAATATGGCCACTGAAAACCCCATAGGGCACTGTTCCTAGTCAGCATGCAGTGTTGTGACACTTAGATGTGGCATTCTCAGTTTCATTACTCAATTGCTTCCAGACTGGACAGGACTAAATCTGCCCTACTTGTTGATAAAGAAGGTATTTACATGATATTCAAAAAAAGTGAAATCTTGCAAGCTACAATGCCATAAGCTCTGATGAAAAATTAGCTCTTCATTTAAAATAATGCATTAAGCAGACAAATCATTTGTGCATGTGCTACACTGCAAGAAGGATACGAGCCCCAATTTTATTACAAGAAGAAAAGGAAGGGGTGCGCTTCAAGGCTGCTTGTAGACTTGTACCCCAGCTCAGACATGAAAGGACAGTAGGAAAATCAAAAATAAAAAAATCAGAGCATCTTTTTCAAGACTGATGACCACAATACTGAGAAAACAGAGCTGCAATCTAGGCAAAGGACTGATAGAAATATGGAGGATCACATAACAAAAAAGCCATTAGTGATCTGCATTGAAGTGAAGAAGCAATTGAACTCCGCTACACTTTGCTACGCTAACAAAAGCCATTAAGCCTAACTAAAAACCCTAACTCAAACCCTATCAATGGCACCATCTTTGTGCCACTGATGCACTGGTCTAGGCTAAGGATACTCCGTTCTGTGGCTGAAGCACTAGAGGCGTTCAGGACAGCTTCCTGACTCAAGGACTCTGGCAAACAAGAGGACATTCTCCATTGCCTTGGGAAAGAAGCGCCAAGTATAAATCTGTTTTGAAACTAGTATTTTAACATCAGCAACAAGATCAGGAAAGCCCTTTGGCACTAACTTTGTACTGAAAAAACCCCACCCCACACTAAGCAGCAGCGCTTCTCCTCTTTCTTTTAATATACGCTACCTAACTAAAGACACAGATGGAGACAGTTCTATCTCTTTTTAACCAATTTTATAAACCTACCTGAAATGGAGTTCTTAAATAAGGCAGACTGCAGCTGGCTATACTGAAACAAGGCTGGCCGAGAGTTCTCAAGCCCAGTAAAACCACACAAAGGCACGTCAACAAACTAACAAGCCTCAGAAAGTAATTATATTCCAACACGCATTATTTTCTGCCACACACATCTGTAGTCAGTTCGCATGGATACATTATACACCCACAAGTACATTCATCACTTAAGTCTACTGTTTGCCTGCACAAAAAAAAACCTGAAAAAGCAATCCATTCCAAAAGGTTTTTTGAAATATATATATATAGGCCATGTAGCTGTCAGCATTTTGACAGCAAGGACAAACCAAGAGCTCCGGGAAGTCACTATTTCTTACCTGGAAAACGCCTTTTCCTACAGGAAGCAAAAGAAGTCAAAATAAACCTGTAAGCAAGCAAGGAATAAAAGTATGAAGATAAGCAATAAATTGAAGCAAAAAAGAAAGGCACAGACTTGTTCAACTGTTGAACGAACTACTACAAGCACTTCACAAGGCTTCTCAATATGATGCACAATTATGCCCAAAGTACAGGCAACTTTTCTTTTTTAATTTAAAACAAAACCCCAACACTGCACCCAATTAAGCAACCATCAAGAACACAGTTTAAATACTGATGAGAATCATTTGTAGGGCTGAACAATAAATCCTCCCCCTCACGTACATTCTTTAGCTTACTTCACAACACAGTTGCACAAGCGCTCGTGTTTGTGCGGGACAGTGCCATACGGGCAGAAATGAGGAGACAAGCGGCAGGCCAGCTTTCTTCCAGCAACAGTGTCAGCTCCTGTCAAGGTCTGACAAATTACAGCCAGACAATACCTAGCTTCTAGAGATGCCGTTACAAATAAAATATGCAGTTACAGAGAATTTGTCATCCCCTAGAATTAAATTGGAGATTGCACCCTCCTTTCCTGACCAAGGGGGAGAATTTAGGTCAATATCATTACCTAGGTTATCCAGGAACTATAAGAGCAAAAGAAAGCACTTCAGAGAACTTATCCAATTAAAGGTAAGAATTAATTACATGCTGCTCACATTTCAGTCAAGGCAGTGCTGTTATGAGCAATTACTATTCTAGCCTCATTCCCAACCTGACCTTATTAATTACTCTGGATTACAGGCAAGCAGATTTTACTCTCAGGCTGCTCCAGTAAAATGGTCTTTCCACTCAGGAGACATCAACAAAGTTATCAGCAAGAATGTAAACTGAGCTCTTGCACAAGCTGACTGAGGTCAAATAGTGAGTGTTCATCTAAACCACCTTCAATTACAGAACTATTAGAAAAGTCACACAAAAGTTAGAAAGAGAATTATACTACAAGTGATGATCTTCCTTGCAAGTCTTCTCACTGGGCTTTTTCTGGAAACTGGTCCTGTGAAAGGATCCTTCCTCATAATAGAAAATTAAGTGAGCCCAGGTCAAACACATTTATGTTACAGAGATGCTCAGTTACGAGCTTCACTGTTTTTAAAACTTGGTTTTATTATCCTACTGCATACAATACCAAATTCCATACACAGGAATAAGGCATTTATTTTATCCAGCTTGGACTCACCAACATTCAAATCTCTCTCCTGATCTATCTTCAGGCATTCAGGCTAGAAACAACAGAAACATCTCTGGTACCAGGAAGATTTTCAATAAGTAAAGGAGATATAACTGTTTCCCCAAACCATACTGACAACCTGCTTCAATTAGCCAAGCCCTGCTACGGATACAGTTTGCACACCCATGCCAAGCCAGCTGGCACGATAATCCATTTTGGTGGCAATGAGCCATACCTGAACCCAGGCCTGTCAGGGAAAGAACACGGTGCCTCCCAATTTCATCTATTAAGCAGGTGTGACATGAAGCATCTTTTGGGTTAGTGCAAAGATCCACCGTTATTTCTGTTCCTTAAAGACATTCTGAAGGGACTAAACGTCCCTGGCCGCGGCAGGACAGCGATGTGCTCCAGACTTCTCGGGACACGAAATGCCCCCAGCCGCCGGTGCCGCCTACGGAAACCAGCCCTGGCCGCGGCGAACACCTGGCGGGCAGGTACCTGCCCCACGCGAGGTTCCTCCGCGCTTCGTCCCCGGGGCCGGGCGAGGAGCAGCCGCCAGCGCCGGGATGGGCCCCCCCGGGACG
>VXBL01007593.1:162022-182019 GCA_013400195.1 Aramus guarauna | reverse complement strand
GTGGTGCGGGACAGTGTTGAATGCCTTGCACAAGTCCAGGTAGATGATGTCCTCCGCTCTTCCCTTGTCAACCGGCGCTGTAACTCCATCATAGAAGGCCACCAAATTTGTCAGGCATGATTTGCCCTTGGTGAAGCCATGTTGGCTGTCTCCAACCACCTCCTTGTTTTCCATGTGCCTCAGCATAGTCTCCAGGAGGATCTGCTCCATGATCTTGCCAGGGATCTGGGTGACCCTCAGCCTGCTGGCTGCCCTTTGGTACAGCCAGAAAACTGGGTGTTTGTAGATGCAGAATTGTACAGGGGCAATCAATCTTTTTTATTTCTTTCTTTTTTCTTTTTTTTTTTTTTTTTTTTTCTTTCAGTTTTATGCTAGGTTAAAGCCAAACTCAGACCGACACAGAGGAGCAAAAATCTTTGCAGGCTGAATTTCTTAATGTCAAATATTATAGTGTTTGTCACTGTGGGTGGATAAACTCTTCTGGTTCAGGTGGTTTTCCTGGGATAATCCATCATTTTCTGCTCAGAGGCCACAGACAAGTGGATGATTATTGCCTGCCAGGTTTCAGGATCAGAAGAGTCACTGCCGTGGCCAAGGGGGCTGCAGAAGCAGGGCTGGGGGGGCTGCCTGGCTCCAGAGGGGGGCACAGCAAAGCCCTGAGCCTGAGCCCTTTTCTTTCCTCTCTTCCTCCTCCCGAAGAGCCACAGGAACTGCTGTCGCTGCACAAATCCAGCTGCTCCCATGACATCAGCCTCAGCCCAGCGCCACAACCAGCACAGGGCCCAGAGAGCACAAAGGCTGGTTTAAAGCAGAGCGGTCCCCATCGCCGTACAGCAACTTGTGTGCTAATGCTCCTCTGACGGAGCCTGCAAGATGCGTGCTGGGAATTTGTGGAAGCAGAGTGGCTTGCTAAAAATACCACAACAGGAAAGAAAAAATGGCAGAAAATGTAGTTATGTAGTAAAAGAAATGTAGAAAAAGTAGTTTGGATTTATTTTTTAACCTGGAAATCTCACATGGGGTTTTAACATTGCAGGTTTCTAGAAGCAAGAGAAAAAAACCCACAGACACAATTAACACAGAAAGCAGCTAAAAAAAAAATAACTCCAAAGTTTTGAGGGAAATAGATTTAATTTTTTTTTCCCCCCAAACATCAGCATAGTGTTTGTGTATTGTTTTTTTTTGAGAGCACTGTATTTCATTCAGGAGTTTTCATCATTTAAAACCCCCACAGAATCTTAGCACATCTGCCATGAGAAGGCACGTGTCAGACACCACTTCCTTCTCCACAGAAACGGGTCTTTCTAGAGCCCGCTGGTTTTGAGCTGTGGGAAATAATCCTTCATTCTGCTGTTCCCACCGAGGGCACCCAGCTTTTGGCAGCCCGGGGATGTGTCTGTGCCAAGTTGTGATCTGTTTCTCCTTGTGCAGTGTCCAGGACTCTGGTGTCCGATGTCAGCGGCCGTCATGAATGCTACGGGAAGCCCTCGGATATTAGACGTACCTGCTGCTTTGGCTGACCACGGAGCAGCAGCCCTTCCCCGGGAGCGGAGCTTCCTCCTGCGCTGGCAGCCGCCACAAACACCAGCGCTGCCTCCGCCGGGCCTCAGCTGCGTCTCATACAGACCCCAGCACCCGCCAAGAGGTTCTGCTCAGCTCAGCCAGGTCAGCTGGGATCCAGTGTCTCCCCAGGTGTCAAGGAAACCGCTGGATACACCTGTGGGCAAATTAAGCTTTGCAGCCTAGGAAGGGTCTGTCTGCCTTCTCCAGAAAGCAACTCTGGTCTCACCTGCAGAACCTTTCTTTACGCTCGGCACAAGCGGTGTCAGGAACCCCACCCGGCTCACTGTCGGGGAGCGGCAGGAGCAGGGTGCTGTGCCGGGACAGGCGAGCCGGAGCCAAGCTGGCAGGAGGACAGGCAGGGCACAGCCCTATCCAGCGCAGCGCGGGCCAGCGGTACGTGGGAGCGGAGCCGGTCAGGGACTGACCAGAGGAGCACGCAAGTCCCACAGCGATGAGGCGGGTTTGAGGTCAAGGCCAGAGGGTGTGCGATTCAGCCACGTTCCTGAGGAGGAGAGAGGAGGTCTGTCCCGGTGAGGTGTCCTCCAGCGCTTTCCCTTCAAGGCCAGCTCTACAGCCGTGCTATCACGGAGCTGGCCTTGAGCGCAGGCAGCCACGCTGCTGGCATGTCCCCTGCCTGCGGGAGCTGAGCCTGTTGGCCAGTCTCCGCGGATCTCCACAGAGACAATCAGGTGTGTGCCACGGGCAACGCAGCCAGGCAGCCTCCCGCCTCCACCTCGGCACCAGAGCAGCCATGCTCTGGAAACGCCTCTTGTGTCGACTATGAAAGGAGGCCGAAGCAGCGCTCTGCACGGCCAGCCTCTGCTCTCAGCCGGAGCCATCCCCTGTAGCAGAGCCCCCCTCCTCCCTGACGGGCCACCCCAGGGGCTAACGTGGTGGCCGGGAGGGGTGGCTCTGTGTCCGCAGGGGTTTCCTTGCCTGCGCAAGGGCCTCTGCAGCCAGAGCCCGAAGCCCTCAGCTGCCTCTGCACAGCCCACGCGGGGTCACTGCAGTCTGCACGACTGCGGAAGCCGACGGCTCTGCTGCCGAGAGAGACGCGTTGTGCAGATCTGCAGCCCTGGTGGGGAGTCGATGAGGGCCGGCGTGCGTCAGGGGTACGGACTCACCTGGACGCAGTCCCTGCCCTCCCCGCCCAAGTGTGTGCAGCAGTCCAGGGGTGGGTTTTCTGTGTCCGGCTCTTCCCACCGTGCGTCGCTCTGCTCATCCCTGCTTGTGTCAGAGCACTGCTGGAAGCCCCCACAGGTCTGGCTGACCTCCGGAATGGTCCCAAGGTGCTTATAAGGGTGGGAGGCGAGGGACTCACATCCTCGGTGTGCCTTCCTCACAGCAGCACTACACATCTGAGCAGCTTCTACCTCAGGACAGTTTCTCGCCCCTTCTGTACTGGACAGAGCACCCAGAGGCTGGAAAGCAGCTGCCGATCTCCAGGGAAGGACGTCCGCCCTCAGCCTGGGCCCTTGGTGAGGGCAGGCACAGCCCCATCCGTGGAGTGGTGTGGGGCAAGGGGACACTTTGCCCCAATGCATCTGGAGACCCCCTGCTGCTCCGGGGGGGTGTAGCCCCCTTCATCTCCTCATCCTCTTTGGGGCTGTCTGCCTGCAGGCGACCCTCTGTAGGGGTCCCTGTGGCTGCTGGGGCTGGCTGTCCTGCGCTCCTCCGGATGGTTATCCTGCCCCGAGGCAGGGAGGCAGCGCACCCGGCAGGGACACCCCAGCTCCGCACTGGGTGGCATTTGCACCTTCGTCTTCCCCAGCCGGTGCCAAGGCCATTTCCCTTCAGGGGACGCTGAATACTCTGATAGCTCACTGCCCTCAAACGGGAGGGTCCCACTCCTCCTCCGTCCCCGGCCTCCACATCCCGCCATGACCTGCCCGCTCTCTCCAGTTACACGTGATCTGAATGAAGCACCAGACCTGGCACAGACGGGATGGAGGAAATGGGGCTGTGAGTGGAAACAAGCCGACATAAGCTGCTAGTTCTCCTTTGGGAGAAGCGACAGCTTGTAAGACCAGCCTTGGTCTTGGGCTTCTGAATACCTTCATGGATTCGAGCCCCGAATCCCGCCGGCACCCAACCCCGACAGCTGAGGTCACACAGTCCTCAAGTCCTCGGACACAAGCCCCCGTTACTACACCAGTAACACTAAGCACTTCAGACGAACTGGGATGGCTTTGGTGGTGAGACGAGGAGGCTCCAGGTGAAGCCACCCGGAGATGCAGATTCAGACCCAGGCTGAGTCTGGAGCTGGTGGCCCCCGCTTTGGAAGGAAAAGTCCAGCTGGTGAATGATGCGGTGTCCCAAAAATATTCCTGCACGGCCACCTGGAAGCATTCAGCTCCAGTGGGGTCCGTGTGTGATCCACCTCACTTTGGATGCCTGGGCTTTTTTTCCCTGTCCCCTCTCCATGCCTGAGCTGGTTCCCCAGCTGCCCGTGCCCGCGCCCAGTTCCCTCCACCATTAACTGTGGTTGACAAAGGCTGTAGGACAGCAGGGGCTCCAATAGCCACGCTTAGCAGCTGCATCAGCTTTCCCCATCTTATCACTGATGGTTGTCCCACAGGCAGTCTGGGTGTGCCGAGCCTGAGCCCCGCTCTGCAGAGCCCCAGCTCAGTGCCGTCCCCACCAGCCGGTCCTGCCGAACCCGCTGGCGCTTTGCTGCGCCCACATCAAACCCGTGCTGGGGCAGCGTCAGGACAGGAACCCTCCCGTCTCTGCCTCCCTCCGGTGCCTCAGGGCTCCTGGCGCAGGCTTGCCTGTTCCTCTGGTCTCTGTCTTCCCACAGGGCTGATTTACTGCAAAGCCTGACGTGAGGATTAGGCTAAAAACTGGCCTCCCACTGCCCTGGATTTTTGGGGAGGTGGCACAACCTCTGGGCATCTCTGGTTTGACGAAGAAATGGAGTATCTCTGGTGGGCCAGGAAGGAGGCCTCTCACGTTTGCAAGGGAAGGAGACGGCAGGAAGCTTCTCCACCAGGAGGGGTGGTGGGCAAACAGAAGACGTGGCCTCGTGGTTCCCACGACCTGTAAAACACCAGGCAGTTGCCAGAGCTCAGTGCCACCTTCCTCCACCTCAAGCTGAACCTACAGAGAGCTCCAAAATCCACCCATGATCCTCAACAGCTGCCCAACCTCTTCAGGAGCTGCGGTGGAGCAGGGACAGCAGACCTGAGGGCATGGCGTCTCTCAGCTGGATCAGTACCTGGCAGAATTGCCTTTTCCAGTTTCGTCTGCAGGTTCCCAGGACACAACCACAGAGACAGCAAAAGGCTTACCCAGGCTCTGTGAAAAGGAGACTTAAACTGGCCAGAAATTCAACAGCACCAGAAGAGCATCCAGCACCAGAAGGGTGCTGGCCCCGTTGGGACGTGGTACCCTTCCACCACCAGTGCCAGTCCTGGACCAGCTGCAGGTGCCCCCTCTCTACAAGGGAGACAAGGGAGCCGGGTGCCAGGCCACCCTCTGGCACAGGGTCTCCCGTGCTGCTGGTGGGAGCTGGGAACAACCCAGGAGCTTGTTATGAGCCCAGATGCTTCTCTGGCCGTTGATTTCTCAAGTGATCCAGGTATCAGGCCAAGGTGACTGCAGAAGAGCACCCCACTCTCTGAGCCTCAGCTGAAGCACTGGGTTTGTGGGCTTTTTTTGATTTGGCCAAAATCAGCTCATTTCACAGCAAAGCCTTGGGGAACAGACAACAGGCTGCAGGCATCCACCCAGGAAAGAGCTGCGTGAGGTTACAAAGCTATTGGTCTTCCTTCTGCGCTCACTTTGTCATCGTCCCTCTCCTGAAGTCTATGGGCCACCTACTGCCCTCCGGCAGCGAGGTTGGTGTGAAGAGCCACCGATCTGGCCAGTACAGGTGATCTTAAACTGCTGGAGTGACTAAGCAGCCCTTGCTGGCTTTGCCCGAAGTGCACCGTCTTTTCCCGGTGCTGCCAGGATGGTGACCGCCTCTAGAGCTTCAGCAGCACCAGCCGGACCCGGGGCAGAGCTCAGCACCGTGCGGCTGAAGTGGCACAGCTGACGCTCGTGCTGCAGCCCCACTGCCGCGGGCAGCCAGCGCAGAGTCTGCAGCACCAGCGCAGACTGCTCCCAGCCGCTCCTTGGAGCGGGGATGGAGGAAAGATCGGAGAATCCTCCAGTCTGAACATAAACCGTCCCACGCGGGTCAGTCCGACAGCCCATCCGACCACGTCCGCAGCAGCAGAGGCCGCGCAGGGGAAGCGCGTGTGTGTGGTGTGTGGCCACCTCCTGCCGCCCGCGTGCGGCACCCGTGGCTGCTGCTGCTGCGGGATATTCAGCAGCACGTCCCTCTGACCCTCTGCCTGCCTGTTTGGGGAGCTATTGCCCACAAACTTCTCTAATCCCTTTTGACGCTGAAAGGCTCCAGAAGCTCCTACATAAAGAAGTATTGGCCTTTATCTGTTTTAACCTGTTCTCTTCCAAGTTTCATTGAGCGTCCCTTAGTAGCTGCCTGAGAGTTAAGACCAACAGAACCAGCGCACAGCTTGGTTTCCAAGTGCTTACATCCTGCTGATTCCCAAACTTTATTCATGAACGCTGACACCTAAGGTGAAATCTGCAGCTCCAGGCAGATATGATCATGCTTCAGAAATTCACAAAAAAGACAAGAGACAACCACGGAGATTGTATTTATTATTATAACAGAGGAGAGGCTGCGTTACCGATTCATATTTACAAATCTGTTGGCAAAGAAAATAATATCCAGTGTCATTTATTAGCCTATTTTACAGCCCTGGCAAGAAGCATTCATTTGTAATAGCAGCAAATGCCTATAGTTCGATCGACTGCTACAGCTAAGTGCAAGGAATAACATGGATCACCTACGTGGTAGCTGGCTGCAGGCAAAGCCCGACACAGGCGTGTGCCTCTACAGCCCGAGGAGGGGGCAGGCACCACACGGCTGCTCCAGCCCACGGGGGCAGGACGTGGCACCCCAAGCCTGTCCAACGATTCAAATTTCAGTACGATTCCGAGGAGCCAGTAACCCCCTGCCTGCCTCTACATTTTTGGGCCAGTAGCCCCACATCTGGAGTACAAGTTGTTCGGTGCTTCGGAAGGCCAAACCAAGCTGAATGGCTTCACAGCACTGGGAGGGGACGGGAGATGGGACGGGTGTGTGAAACAGATCCTGCACCTTTTCGGGGGCATGTTTGACAGAGCTAATCCTGACACAGAAGCAAGACATCCTGGCCCACCACAGCACCTGGTGTAAGGAGAGGAACCATGACCCTTGTTCAGCTGGGCACAACCCAAACTGCTGTGGAGCTCATCCGAGCAAACGTGTGCCCGGGAAACCTCGCTCACACATCCCAGGAGATACGAGCAGCCAGCAGGCTTGGGGTACTCTGCACGGGGCACCTTATGCCCAACCTGTTGGTACAGATTCAGACATCAGCTTCAAACCTCACCCCTGGCAGGGCTCGGCTCCCCACCGTAGTCAGGGAAGGATGATCCCAGGTCCCCACTGTATGGGGGGGATGCAGAAATGCAAATGCAACCTTGGATGCTACCAGCGTACTTAGCATGAGTAATCCCAAGACGCAGCTTTTTGCAGCAGGGAAAACACTTCAAAGGAAGAGAAGAGTAACACCAGGATGCTACAGAATTAGAAACTGCTGCTTACTAAGGAACGTGCAAGAGTACCCAGAGGCTGCGGAGAAATCCATGCGCTGCCTCTGAAAGACACTGTCCTTGCTGTGCCTCACTGCTGGTGGCACACAGAAAGCCGCAGGGGTTTAATAGCAGCAGTGAGAATGCCGAGCTGCTGCCCTGACACCAGCCCTACGCAGGCTCCCCCACACCTCAGCCGCTCAGACCTCCTCTTGCCTTCTCTTCCCGTCCTTTCCCTTCCCAACCCCTCTGCAATTCCCGCAGGAATTTGGTAGGAAGAACAGAAGTGCCACAGTGGACTCCTGGCAGTATCAGCGTTTCAGGGGCACACAGCAACGCTGCTGCTCTGCCTGGAAGGGCTCATCCAAGCACAGGAACATTTCCTACTGTTGGGGGCCTTCCCGGCTTTCTGTAGACCCGGGCTGAACCAGGAGGGTGGGCCATGCTGGTGTTCAGTCCCCGGCAGAGCGGTCTGGGAACAGCCTGGTACCAGGAACGGGGGCTTCTGGAGCTGTGAGGCTGCTCCGAGCGTAGGCTCAGATACTCTTCAGGAAAGCTGGTGGCAGCTCATGCTGCGCGTAGCAGAAAGGAGCTGTGAGGCCACTGGGGTTACCCCTCCAGAGGGTATGGCTCTCATCAGGGGGGTGCCAAAGGGGTTGTCTATCAGTTTGTTGTCAGCTGCGTGGCCTTCCTCTTGTCCCCAGCTCCCACGGTGGGGGTATGTGGTTTGGCGCAGCACAGGGCTGGTCCCACATGCCGACCATGTGCTGCCCTGCGGCTCTGAAGCTGCCTGGAGGAGAAGGCGAGGTGGATGCTGTGCGGATCCGGCCTGCCAGGGCTTCCAGCCACGGGATGTCTGCCTATCCAGCCACCAGTGGCAGAGGCTCAAACGCCTCCTCTCCCTGGGCTGCAATGTGCTTCCACTGACCAGGGCAGTCCAGGGAACCCCTCTGCCTCAGCGAACCCCCCCGCACCTTCAAATCCCTCCACCAACAGCATCGTGGGATGTCAGAACCACCCTCAGGCCTCCAACCAACAGTCTGCAGAGGTGAACCAGGCTGGCTCCATAGCAGTGGAATTATCCCCAATGAGGCAGCATCTGCCCCAGGACCAGCTCACGCCACCACACAGGAGTGATGTCCTCCTACCTGAAGCCAACTCTGGCTCCAGAAGGGAGATGGAGAGTCTCGCCGCCCCAGGTAGCAGTTTCTTACAAATGTCACAGCCCTTTCAACGAGCAACCAGTCCTGCAGCTCCAAGGAGGAGGGCTGCCCCCCCGACACACACTGGAAGGCCAGGAACCACCGAGTCTGGCCTGCCATGTCCAAGGATTTCCTGGTGCTGAACAGCCCCAGCCTTCTGGGAGCATCTAGTCCTTGTCCTCAAGGTCATACGCAGGTGATGCTCAGGGGCTAACATAGGGTGTGAAAACAACAAGGACAATGGAAGAAGCCTAAGTGGAGGGGAGAAGACTTTGGGTACCTAGTGACTCCCCAGAGCAATGCTTTGGGCCCCACTGGCAGCAGCTCAAACCAGCCCTTTGATGAAGCTTGTGTCCAAGTGCACTATCAGCATGCGAAGAAAGGACATTTCTTTGCGTGTGTTCTCAAAGATAATGCGAGGGTCGTCAGACTGGCAGCGCAGGCAGTTGGGGGCCATCACCATGGCCAGGTTATTCACATCCATCTTTGTTCTGCTCACATTTGATGGCTGAGCAAAGATCTGCAGATAATAAGAAAACAATCTGTTGGAGCAGTGGAAAAGGGCCAGAGACTCCATGTGGCCTGAGAAGGGGTGCAAGGAGAGCAGCGATGTGGCCTCCCTGGAGGACAATGCCCCAACAGCCACGTTCATAGGGGAAGACCACTGTGCTCTGACAGCCAACAGTGTGGGAGCCTCAGCAGGCAGGGAACATCTTGCAGATCTCAACCTTTGGGAGTGGCTCCATGCTCTGCAAGGTCCCAAAGGTCAGGAACGTGGTTTATTGCTCCCACACAGAACAAGGCCAGCAGACCCCCCTCCATCAATCCCACCAGTTGAGAGGCCCTAAAGCCCTGCTGATGGCCCACCGCGGCTGTCCCACTACTCCCACCCCACGTGCTCCGGGCAGGGTGCAGGACTGCGGGAGCTGCCTACCTGCAGGAAGTGTATGAGGTAACACAGCACCAGCCTGTTGAGCTCCGGCAAAAGCTGCACCACGGCCACGGCAGCGTCGGGGTTCTCGTAGTTGCTGATACACTCTTTGTAGAACTGCTGGGGGATCACAGGCTCCTCCAGCTCCCGATACCAGAGCTTGAGAAGAGAGGCTGGGCAGAAAGCAGGGTGCATGAGAACAGCTCTGGTTAACCCCTCACCACCGTCAGAGGCAAACTGGGCAGCGAGACTCAATGCATCAGGAAACAGAGGGCAGAGAAGGGATTCTGCGCTTGTGCTGTTTCACCTCACTTCAGTCTTGGCTCTGAAATTCTCAGGCAGCCAAACTGGAAGTAAGAGGGAAATGCTGGCTCTTACCTACCTACCTGCTCCTCTGGGAAGCGGCTCTGGGGCCGCCTAGAGGAGAGGACAATGAGACCCTGGAGCTGGATGACCCCCAGCCGCTCTGCACGCTGCCCAGCTTGGACAACCGCACTGTGCTGGAGCCAGAGGTTCCCCCACCACCCCCAGTGTTTGTGCTACGGGCAGCATTTGGAAAGGCACAGAATGAAACCCCGGTTGGTGAAGACAGCCTGTGTGCACGTCTCCAGGCAGCAGCACTCCTGGGCCGCTCCGGTACCTTCCCCTCCGCACCGCACCACGGCTGAGGCCGCAGCAGACAAGCCTGCTGCGTTCCTGTACCTGGGACATTGGGGTCACTGAGGCCGCTTGGAATTCTCCACTGATCCACCTGCAGCTTCAGTGCATTGACTTCATCTATGTCACCAGGTATCCTGCGAGCAGAGACACAGCGAAGGTGCTTTAGAGCAAGTAGGGCCACACGCCTGGCGTGGCAACTGCCCGGCAATCCCTGGCTCCAAAGCTGCTTCTGGGGCCCCAGGAGAAGGGAGCACGCACCAGCGGCAGCTACAGCAGCAGTCCCTCAGAGAACAGGTTGCCTGGTTTTAGTCACAGCTTTAAAGAGGGGGTAGAAGAACACTTGTCTCCTTCCTTCTAGCTCAGGCATTAACTATTCTGTCCTCAGGACAATTGTTTTCTGTAACTAGGCCTCTCTGTAGCACGTTCAGTCCAAAGAAGCATTTCTGGCTAAATATACCAAGATGTTAGAAACCCTTACAAGGCAAAGTTGAGTCTTTTGCTAGCTACTCTAGATCAAGTTTAACGACTGAAAAACCAACACAAATCTTAAATAAAACACAAGAAAACCCCAAACCCAAACCAGAATCTCCTATGTTCAACCATGCAGATTCTTTTGTCTCTCTTGATTCCTCATGTCTTGTGCATCGTCAAGGCTGACATGCTGCCTTTGACGAACTGCTCTGCCAGGGACACAGGAGCTCGTCCCTTCCCTGCACTGGCCAACGGTCAAGTTGATGAAAGTTCAATGCCTTGCCTGGGTACGTGCTGTTAAGAACACGGGTACGTAGTTAAGTCACATCTACGCTGTCCGCTCTGCGCTAATGCATGTAAATGGGCTGCTTTAGGAGGCGATTCCTGAACCTGGGAAAGGTCAGGTTTTGACGATCCGTGGCAGAGCGCTATTCTCAGGGAAGAGGAAGCACATGGAGGTCAGTCTTGACTTCTCGGCTTTGAGGACTGACATGTGGGTGGCTCAAAAGTAACACAGCGCCCCAAACGCTCACCTGAAAATCCCCTCTGTCTGTTCTCCTCCCAGAGCCAGAACCTGCTGCGAGAGCTGCGTCTGCACCCAGGGCAGTTTGTTACCCGGGTACATGTCCTGCTGCCGCAGCATAATTTCCTCCAGAGAGCTGCCAAAGAGCGATGGCGTCACGATGGCATTCCTGGCGTGCGTTATCTCTTCCACTGTTGGTTTACGAAGGCCCTGAGGACAGAGAAGCGCTCAGTGCGGCTCTGGCACAGCCAGCCCGTAGAGAAGCAGCGACCTGGGGATGGTGGTGCTGAGCGGCCAGGATGGAGAGGGCTGCCCATGCTCATGGACACCTCGCTGGCCTCCTGCCAGCACGGTTCTCGCTCTGCAGCCTCCACCTCCTAAAATTGGGGGGGGTCAACTCATCGTCAGGCCCCAGAGGAGCAGAGAAGCTGCTGCCTGTTGGCAGGAGATTGCTTTGGAGAGTTTGGGCTGGTTTTGCAGGGATTCTGTTGCTGTACTTTGCACGTCGCAGGGACTGCTCCAGCTGCAGCTCTGCCTGCTGGAGGTGGAGGAGTGGCAGGAGGAAGGATGGAGCCCAGCCCGTCCCCGGCCACGGTGGTCAGCAGAGGGCATGTGTACACCAGCCTGGCACCAGCAGAGTGCTTGGGCACAGGACAGCCAAAACCCAGCCCTCTGGAGAAGGACATTCCAGGTATGTCCAACTCCAGGGAAAGCTTTGCTCTCAGAGGTGCTAGAGCTCCCTGAAAAGCAGGCACCGGGCCCTGTCGCTTCTGAAAGATGCCGACACTTGAAAGGGGCTTTGGATCTCCCCTGGCAGAGATCGGGACAAACGCAGAGCACTGTCATCGGGGCGACAGGCTGCCCAGCGCAGCGGCCATTCAGCAGCGACCCCGTGGCCAAGCGGGAGGCGCAAGGGGGGAAAACTCCCGCCGACCCCTTGGAGGGCGGCAGCCGCTGGGACTGCAGTTGTGTGCAATGCCTGTCCCGACATTTCCTGTCCTGCGCCCGCGGGGATGCCGGGAGCCTTCACCCCTCCCGAGGTATTTCAGCTATTTGCTTGCTGTACACCAGGGAGGCCCCAGAGGGATTTGCAGAAATAAAAGACGACCGGATCTGGCTCGGAGACCCAGGACGGACGGGCCGAGGCTGCCTGCCAGCTTTCACAGCCTCGCACAGAACTGCACGGAGGAAAAAGGGAGGAGGGCGATTTCCAGATAACGCAGAGCAGAGACTCCCCTCCACACCAGCCATCTCCGCTGCGTGGTTTTTTTTGAACTGAGAATGAACAACTCTGCAGCAAACGAGCTGCAAGACCCAGCCTGTGCAAACTCTCACTGGCCAAGGGAGACTCTTCCCTCACAGGAAGAAGCCAAACGACGGGCACCTCCGGCACAGACAGCTCCTCTTACCACAGAGGCAGGTAAACATCAGGTTTGTCCTTCACATCCCTGCGGGCATGGCAGGCACCGCTGTCTGCCAGGAGGATGGCAGGACCCGGGCAGCAGCCTTCTCCCACACATTCATGGGGAGACGGGCCCTGAGCAAACCTCTCACTTGCTCGCTCTCGCCGTTTCCCACCGCTGAATCACCACCGACCACTGACAGTCACAGGACCGACTGCTCCGGGACCTGGGAAGCAGCGTGCCACGCAGGCAGCCTACAGGCCCCAGAGCCGGGGCAGCAGCTCACCTTTTTGCCTCCGGTTACAGCTACTTTCTGGAGTTTCCGGTAGCAGTATTTGGCGTAGGTGCTGATGGGCAGACCTGCGGAAAGGACAAACCAGCGGTCAGCCCGCAGCAACGGGCACCCACCGCACCAGGGCCCCGCAGAGAGTACCAGTGCGGCAGTTCCCAGCAGCACAAAGAGCCGCCCCCCGTCTGTGCAGCCCGTGGTGCGGGCAGGGCAGACACACTGCCAACACCTCACACCGAGCGCCCCAAAGCCTCCCGGCCTCGCAGCCCCGTGGCAGGCGGCATCAGTGCGAGTGGGCGCTTGGGCTTGGAGGGATTCCTCTTCTGAGTCAAGGCTCACAGCTCCGCACGCCCAGCCCCGCTCCTGTGGATCTGCAACTCTCGCACAGGCAGCCTGACCCTGTCCTGACTCAGCACAAGGTGCCCGTTCGGCATTCATAGCCTGGGCACGCATGCGAGCCTGAGTCCTCCCTCCTGGCAGCGCGGCTGGAGTTACGCGGCTCGCAGACACGGGGCTGGGTATTTACATACTGCCAGATCGCAGCCAAAGAGCGCGCTGAGCCAGCCCCCTGCCAGGAAAGATTTCCAAGTGTTTTAAACAAATTGTTATGATTCGAGAACGGCAGTCCTGGGCTAGTGAGAGAGGCGGCAGCAGAGAAAGGCGTGTGGGGCCGGAGAGGCAGCTCCAGCACCAAGAGCGAGCTCAGGACACGAGGAGAGGCGCGGGAAGGTGGGAGGGTCTCTCCCGTCTTGCCAAAGCCCTGCAGAAGGTTTCCTCACTCTCCTGCCTGCAGCCTCCTCCAACCCAACCTTGTACCGTGAGGCTCGGGTGTGCTCTGCCATACGAGGAAAAGTGGCCACACCGGAGCTCGGGGACTTCACCACAAAAGCTGCAGCCCTCCGCAAGAACGGCTGCTCCGGTTGTGCTTGGTTCAGCGGACTCTGAGGGTGAGCGGAGACAGGATTCACAGAGCTAATCCCCCTGTGACACCAAGAGAAATGTTTGCACTGACAGAGCACTGATTGCTGGGAGAGTTTTTCCAAAACCGTTGGCCTTTTGTTCTTTTTCGAGTCAAACCCAAATTGCTTGCTGAAAGCAGTGAATAGATCTGCCCTATTTGATTCCCTGCCAGGCTCAGAGCTTGCAGCAGAGTTCAAAATACTTGTGGCTTTTAAAATCTACATTCTGGTCAGATGCTGTGTATTTCAGATCAGCCTTTCACACACCCTACGGCTTTGGTAAGCTGGTCAGGAGCCTGGATTTCCTCAAATCCTCTCAATGCAGAGGAAGGACAAGCTCTTCCCAAGCAGAACAACAATTCGCAAAGGTGAGGGATCGCTTTTCCCTGTTCTCCTCCCAGCCGGCAGACAAACCGCAGCCCTTGGCTCCCCACGATGAAACAAGCACCCCCTGCCTCAACCAATCTGCCCGTCACGGCCGGAGCGGAGCCTCTCCGTCAACGCTGGAGCAATGCCGAAGGAGGTACGACAGCATCCCCCTCTCCCGCAGGCAATGGGGAAGGAAAGTCAGTTCTAAGAATTTCTCTCCCTTGGGAATATCTAAAGCAAAATATTCCCCGTATGCAAAAATCCTGCTAATCCCAGGCATGATTTATACTGGAAATGTCTAAGGATTAAAGAAAACAAAACCAAGGAGCTGCTGTGTGATGCTTCACACGTTGGGGTACGGCTCCTGTTGTTAAAATGTGCAGACACACCCCGACGTGAAGCGTCACCCGCTTCACCAAGGAGGGAACGGGAAAAAGACTGGACTGTGTCTCTGCATCACAACAATCACGCGAGAGGCAGCACATTCAGAACTAATAATAGGAAATGTTTTTTCACACTGTGATTAGACCATGAAACCCATAATCACCCTAAGAGTTTAACGAGGTTTGCAAAGGAACTGGTTGCCTTGCAGAGCCTGCACGGCTGATGCGTGGGCAGCAGCCAGACACATTTGCTTGAAGCCTGTTTCGTACTTTCCCAGAAAGCTCCTCGATCCTGGGAAAAGCCTAAACCCTACATCCTGCACTTCCTGCAGCGAGGCATCCTGCTCCCAACCATGACCAAACTGCAGCTCTGACCCAGAGGGGACCGCTGGGGCCACGTGTGGAGCCGACCAAATTTCAAGCAAATAAACTGAAAACTAAACCTGCCCCGTCACAAGGGGCTGGACCGGTTACTGCCCACGGACCTGAGCTGCCACCAGCGCAGAGGGAGCCCCGAGGAACGGGGTGACTGGCACCCTGCCGCCGCAGCCCAGAACAAACGGCTCCCACAGGGGCTCACGCCTTCAACGCGCAGGGTGCGACGCGTAGGGTGCGACGCGTAGGGTGCGACGCGTAGGGTGCAGCCTCCCTGCTACACAGCAGGTGTCACCCGCCCTGCCGGGAGCGCTCCCAGCTCCCAGCCCACGTGCCAAGCGAGATGGGCGAAGGAGACGTGGAGAGGCCGGGAGGCGAGCAGCGAGCTGCAGGGCGAAACATGAGGGAGAGGAGCAGATTTTAGCTTTAGCCTCCACTTTGCCAAAGTAGCGACTTGACTCGACCATCTGGCTGCTTTTAAAACGCTCAGCTGGAGACCTGCTCCGGGCATCCAGCTCATCGCGCAGGGTCAGTTCTCCTGACAAGCGGGACAGGTACCTCCTGCGCTCCCCAGCGCACGGCCCTCGGCGCGGGGACGGCAGCGCTGCCTGCAGGGGCTGGAAAGGGCTAACGCTGAGGCAATTCCACTTCTCTGAGCACATCGTGAATCTGTGAAATCCAAGCTGATCTGTTATTTCCTGTACCACAGTAGCCCCAGGAGCTCAGGAACAGAAGACTACTAACAACCCACACAGTGAAAAAACAGTTTGCAAAGGAAAATATTTTTCCATGTGCTGGCCTAGAAACACATGCAAAGAGCTTCTTAAAGAACCTCTCCTTTTATAACAAGTTAAAATCCAGGCAGGGCGCACACAGGAACGTACCTTCTGGAACAGACGTGAACGCTCTCCTGCCAAAGAATGTCTTAAAAAATGCAGCAAAAAAATGTGGATTCAGGCCCTGGCCATGGGACATGCATTTTAGCACAGCAGAAGCTGTTGTTCGGGTGTTTCTCCAATCTATCACGGCCTCTCACGGACCTCAGCGTGTCAGTGTCAGGGCAGGCTCTCGGAGCAGGGCTCTGCCTTGCTGTGCTCTTTGGCGCAGGGGTAGGTGCCCCCTGCCCCCTCAGCTGGGCTTCCCTCCGTGCCGCTCTCCTGCCCAGGCACCCCGCTCTGCGGCGGTTTCAGCCCCTCTTCCTCCCACCACCAGTGCATCCTTCTGCATCCCATCACCACGCCCTACGTGGAAAACACCGTGCCGTGCTTCAGCAGCCCAAAGGGCCGTACAAGTCGGCAGCCTGCATCTGCCACCAGGAGGATAGACACAGGTACAGGGTGTCCGAAAAAGGAGTATTCCCCTGTGAAAATCTCCCAGCTAACAGCAGGTGGGAGATGCCCTGAGGCAGTGCTGCACCTGGACCATTAACCACCACTCACAGACTTCCCTGCTTTGAATTTGTCCCATTTCTCCCTAACCCTGTTTATGCTCCTGATCTGCACAGCACCCTGCTTTGCCAACTCTTCAATGAGTTCTGCTGCAGGACAGAGTGCTCCTGAGCCTGCCGCCCAACAACAAAACCAGGCGCTTTCCAACCTTCTGCTAAGACAGACGAGGAGACATTTTCTTCCCCTTGCTTTCCCCAGGCGACCTGTGGTTTCCTGCAGCCCACTGACCTTCTCCGCTCCAGGTCCGGCTCCGTTGGGGCTCCCCCTGCCGCACTCACCAGCTCCAGAGGGACGTGGGCAGGACATGCGGAGCGGGCACAGCACGACTATGGCCAAGCACTGGTTTGCTCTCTGTCCCTTTTCTACAAGCTCCTGATCCTCTGGTTTCTGACCCCATCCAGCATCGTGTATACATTTCTGGGAATTCATACACAGGCGGCAAAATGCCTCTCCCTCCTTGGAACAGCTACGAAGGAGCCTGTGCTGCACGTGCAGTTAGGGACATCCCCTCCGTGTACAATACTTTGCTTTGGTTGACACAATTGGCTCTGCTGCTCCATCGCTCAGTAGGTCCCACTTGTGAGATCTCTCTGCACCTTTAGTTTTTACAGTCCTGAATAATTCTGTACCAACACCGAGCTGCCAGCTCATTATTTGCATCCTTGCATAGACCCAAAGCTCAGTTACACTCCTGCAGGATCAGAAGACAATCCTCCTCCCGAAAACACATCATTTATTTCTACCTGTTACTCTTATGCCTTTCGATGGGTTATTGATCCATGAAAAGATCTCGTACCACCCTCATATTTCATTTACTCACAGAAAATTATGCTAGACGACAAAGACTGCAGAGGTAAGCGTGGGAAACTTCAAAATTATTTCTTTGGGTGCATGTCAGATGATAAATGTTTACTCAAGTGTTTACTTACAAGCCTCTGCACTGAAGGAAGTGTGTGTGGGTGTGTGGGGGGGAAGTCAATGCTTTAACTCCATTTTTCACTGAAAGACTTATGTACATGCCTACGTGTCTCCTATTCAGTTTTGTTTGAAGACAGCACATGTTATTTCTGTATGGATTTCTCTGCTAAATTGCTGCTACACCATCCTTAAGTGTCTAAGTATTTCAGAGCTACTAATCAACTTCTCACAACAGCCTTGCAGCTTCAGGGAGCTGCGTCCTGCCCACCCCTCACACATCTGGTGGAGCAGACGCAGGCGTCCCGAGGAAAAGCCTGATCTTTCCAGCCAGCAGCAGATTGAACCTGGCGTGTTCCTGCAGCATCTCCCCTTACTTCAGGTGCAGCTCTGAGCTCAGGCCCCAGAAAAAATCCTCAGTGTTATCTGTCACTTGTGAAAAAGCTGGTTCCAGCGGCCTGCCGGCCCTCCTGCCTTCTTTGCTGCGCCCCTTGCCATCTTTGCAGAAGCCGGTGGGAGCCTGCAGACCAGCTCATAACTCTGAAATCCCAGTTTGCTGCCAGTTCGCTGCCACAGCGAGTCTTCCGTGTTGCCAGAAAGCAGCAGGGTCTGGCAACGGGAACACCGTGACCTGTCACCAGAGCCGCAGCTGAGGCCACACAGGCACTTCTGACTTTCAAGTGCTTCATTCTGGAAACTTTATAAAGCTATCCTGGCAAGCCTTTTCTGTAACATTTCATATATATATAAATATATACATATTTTGTTTTAAATTTATTTTTTTTATTTTTAGGTAAAATCTACCTCTATCTTCCTAAGCACAACTCCAGCACATGCAACACAGACAAGCAATTGCACAGAGGAGCCTGCTCAGCCCACAGAGAGCACGCCCCGCACAGAGCAATCTCTGGGGAGTTGTCCCATAAAGATACCAAAGTCCCTGTGAGCACAAGGAAAACGACTTTTCGAAGGCTCCAAATGGGCAGAACTCTCCTGGGCCTGAACAGGAAGGGAAAAAGACATATCCCTCCCAGAAAGGTAATCCCTCTGTGCAATTTCAGGTCTCTGTCCCGAAGCCCACCGGAGACAGAGAAGCGACAGACGCTCTTACTGCAGGGGCTGCGACCAAGGGGCCTCCCCAGCCACGTCCCAGGCTTGCAGCTGCCTCGGGGCAGCAGTGACGCGAAAGCCACGGTGGGAGAGCGCGGCTGCGGTGTCAGTGTTTCACACGCCTGCCTGCTGGTGTCAGGTAGGGCTCAGCAAGGCAGGAAGCTGCACCCCAGCTCTCCCAGATTAAAACCACTGAGGCCACATTATCTAAACTGCTGCCTGATATGAATTCACAGGGTTGACTCAAGTTTCCTGAAAGCAATATAAAAAAAAAATAAAAATTGCATGAACTTTGTCTAGCAAGACTTTAACCAGATAAAGTGTTATCCTGCAGCCAGCAGCTCAAACCTGAGGCTGGAGGAATACATGAGCTGTTGTTCATTCGGCAGAGATGCTGTTGCAAGCCCTGGAGTGCAGAGTCCAGGAAGCATGGACAAGGGGAAGGCAGTACTGGAGAGAAAAAGGCAGTGCTCTTTTCCAGGTATCAGTCTCCTCCCTGAAGGCCCTCAGGTTGGGTGGTGGTTTACAAAATCCATTCCTACAGTCGAGACAGGTTCTTTTCCACACGCTGGCTCATACGACTTTTAGCACTGGAATGTGCTATAGGAAACTCCATGGCATACACAGACCAGTCGAATTACAGCCCCAGGTCTGCACCCAAATTAAAATCCCCTTTCTCACACTACTGTGAGTGAAAGGGGTCCCCCCTGCCGCCACACTGTCACCCGTCCCGCATGCTGCCCACTGCTGAGCCACGCTCTGGTCACACCTCTCACCCTGGCCACCTGCAGCAAAGTTTCCTGAATCTAAGTCTATGCACGTAAAGAAAAGGTCTGATTTTCAGCAGAGTTCGGCATCCCCGCCTGCCTGAGGCCAGTGCAGTCCGGCCTCTTGGCTCCCTGCTCTGCCTCCCTTTACCTTCATCTTCAGTGTTCTGTTTCCTCTTTTTCCTGGATTTTGAGTTCTTCTTGTTTTTCAGATCCACAAGCTCCTTGATGCGCTGGGCAACTGCAAATTCAAAAGAGGCTCTGGATTAATACTGTGGAATGATAAAATACCAAAGCCCAGAACCGCCCTTAGACATGGTAGCCAGCCTAACTCCGGCATGAGGAGGTCTGCTTGGGGAACGGTCCTGTACCACAGCCAGCTCCAAACGCACCCAAATGCGGGGCCCAGAACATCACTCAGCTTCTTCAAATGGCCAAATAGTTGAGAAGGGGCTCTAGGCAGCAAGACCGTACCTGAAGAACCTTACTGCCTAAATGCCAGCAGAAGGAACCACCCACTCAAATAGTTCAGATTACTCCTCCTTGCTGCTTGGACCTCGGTGCTGGCAGGGGGATTTTTCGCTCCTGGGTCAAGCATAGCTGGAGGGAATGGGTTTGGGGAGAAGTGACAAGGGTTTAGGATCCTCATGAAAACCCCAAACAGTGCTGCACGTCCAGCAGTTCAGTGAAGGAACCCCACGTTAAGGCTACCAGCATGAAGCCGTAAGGCCAAGGTCACCATTGCACCAGGGCTGCCCACCTCCGCTGCTGCACTCCACAGAGAGCTGCTGGGGCAGAACTTCTGCACCTGCCCTGCAGAGCTGGGGGGGCTTTAACTGCATTTGAAGCCCCAAGTGGAAAGAGATGCTCTGGTTTCTCGCCCAGGACTGGGCAAGACACAGTAAGCACCACTGAAATAGTGACAAATCAGCCAATAAATACTCTCCAGGCTGGCGCTCGGCTTTTTTTTTTTTTTTTTT